>JAESVK010070856.1:14217-26819 GCA_017140935.1 Hamamelis virginiana
ATAATTAGATGATGTAGTATGATCTTAGAAAGAATGAAAGCGGTCTAGTCATAGCCCAACTCTAAATACCATAGAATTTTCCTGGTCTATGTTGTGTGTATATATGTGCACAGTTACACACGCCATTTCCATTCTAACAAAGTTGTGCCTGCAAAGTAGAGAGAAAGAAGGCGAAAGGCTCTTGGTTTCCTCTTTCCCGCCCGCTTCGCCTCCTCTTCAGATACTGAAGATACTCAATCTTCGCCATTAACACCAGGCAATCTCCCTCTCTCTCTTTCTCTCTCTCTCTGTGTGTATATATATATATATGCAAGTATGCATGTATACAGATTCTCTCCCTGTTTATATGCTTTCTCTCTCTAATCTATGCCACTGCAAGTTTGACCAAAATACGAATTTCCCTTTCATTTCTTTTGTATTATTTTCTTTCTAAACTTGTCGAAGCAGAAGAATCTTAGTGCTTCTGTACTTACCATTTTCCTATATCTTACGACCCAAAAAAATGCCTATTTTCCGCTTTCCGTTAAACCCTAGCCGTCTGTTTGGTTGTGGAGAAAGCTGAGGAAAATTAAAAAGGGAAAGCAAATTGAAGTTTTATACTTTTCTTGTTAAGGAAACGAGAATCTCATGGATAATTCAGCAGATTTTTGTATAAGATTGAATTCAGTGTTCTTTTTTTTTTTCCTGGAACGGAGAAGCACCGGAAAATGTAAGGTTTAATTGTTCTTTCCTCGGGCTTCTCAGCAACCAAACAGAGCATATTTGTCTTTTATTTTCGAGCAATCTGTCATTTATTTTGAGAAAATTTTGATTTTTTTTTTTTAAGTCATTACGAGCTCTAATTCAGACTCTGTATTTCTTTGTAGACATTTCCTGTAATCTCCGTTCAGTCACTGAGAAAGCGTAAGAAAATAAAAGAAATCAAATTTTGAACCTCAAAATTTTTATTGTTTGGGACCTGGCCGAGCTTAATTCTACTCTTGGGCTTAGTTTAGTTGATTTTCTCAATTTTGAAGGTTGAAATATCAGAAAAGATAACAATCATTTTTTTCTTCTCTTTTCTCTTTTCCTCCATTTTCTCTGCTACAATACGGATCATCATCATGTTTAACTCCGTTCACAGTTTTTTTATCATTATTTTCGAAATTTGTTATTAATTTGGAAAGCTTACTGTGATTTGATTTGGTTTCTGGTTTCAAAAGATTCCTCCTTTTTTAATGTTCTCGTGTCTATTTAGATTATATACAATATATTACGATATATTGCCTTATTTGTTTCTTCTGAGCTTATAATCTATATTTTCCCCGTGTTTTTAGTGAGATTTGTTTCTAAACTTAAATAGAGGCGGAAAAACTTTCCACTTTTGATCATCACATGCTTATAAATTTTAGGCTTTTGGTTAGGGTTTAGTTTTGTGAAAGTTTTTCAGGTATTTTATTGCGTGTCCCTTTTTTATTGTTATTTAGTTGAATTCCTAATGCATTTTCAATTTCAAGTTTTGATTAATTGTTTTTATTTCAATTAGTGCAGTAATAGTGATGAATGGGGAGATATATTTTGATCTTATATTTATGGGAAGCTAGTTTGGCTTTTAGAAATGTGGAGGCTCCCCTTTTTATTTATTTATTTATTTTTATAGAAAATAGTTCTTGGAAAAATTTTCTAGGGAAAATTCTTTATTAAAAAAAAAAAAAAAGTTTTTGTGCTTATATGATAGGAAGCTAGTTTGGATTTTAGAAATTTGGAGGCTCCATTTGTTTTGATAGAAAATAGTTCGTGGAAAAAATTTCTGGGGATAATTCTTTTTCTTTAAGGCTCCAATCACTTCGATGTATATTTTACCGTGGAGCTTGGCAAAAAACTTATCAAGACTGTTTAATTAGCCTTGGGAAAAAGTTTTTCTTCTCGCTTTAAGTTTGTTTTTCTCTTGTGAAAATTGTTCCTGGAAGTATTTCCATTGAAACAGATGGAGGCAAAGTGCAATATTTAGTTTTTGGTTAAGCACTGAGATATGTTTTTTTTAATGCCTTTATTCTTATGAGTATTCTTTTGGTTGTAAGAGGCTGGAGCCAGAGAAGAAAAAGGTAATATATGGAGGGCGACGCAGGAAGAGATTTGGAATGCCAGAAGATTATGGATGGGAAGGGGAGTAATGGGAGCAGTTCAGAGAAGGCTATCCCATCTTGTTGCTTGAAGGCTAAGGCTTCAGCTGCTGAGCATGAAGCGAAATGTCATTCAACAGTTGTTTCTGGGTGGTTCTCAGAACCTCGGTCGTGCTCTGGTCATTATCCATGATTATTAATTTTTTTTTTTAAGTTCTTTTCTTCGATTTTGTTATTTGTTCTGTACTATAGAAATTTCTTTAGTACAGATTTGCATTCAGTGTGGTTTTGTTTACCCTTTTTTTGTTTTATCTTGTTTCTTACAGATAAAACTGGCAATCCAGTATATTTCAACAACCCAATGTGGCCTGGTATGCATAATCCCTTGGCTTTCTGCAGCATTATAGGATTTTCTGATACTTTGGAATATTATTTGGCAAGCTTTAATCCTTCTATGCCTATTTATTTTTCTTTCTTGACAACCTCAGACTGACTTAATAGTAATCAACCCCATTCCCACTTTTTAACCGACAATATTGAAGTTTTACAAAAAAATTTCCTATTATTATGATGTCGCTATTTTTCTTATTGGTGATTTAAAGCTGTAGAATATTGTACATTCGTTGAAACCTTGTTACATTAATAAAACCTCCATCCCATTTAACCGAGAAAGGGATTAGGAATGCTTGAAGCTACTGGAGAACCGTTGTTAGTTATGTGTCAAGAGTGCTTGCCCGATAATAATTTGTAATGGGGACTTGACAATATGAAGTTGCCTGTGCAAACACAGTACCTGTTTAAGAGCTTTGGATAGTTTCCAATCAATTAACTATGGTTTCAATTTTACGTGAAAATAATGATTTTTGTATCTCCTAATTAATATAATGAAAATGCATATTGTCAGTAGTCATACTAACATATATATGGCTAATGCTGTTAGACTGTTCATATGTAGGTGAAGCCCATTCACTGAAAGTAGAAAATATTTTATACAAGGGAAAGTCGGATTACCAAGAAATCTTGGTTTTTGAGGTTAGCCCTCTTAGCTCTGGATTCTAGAATGTCCTTGATAAGCTGACCTTATATTTGATGTCTACCTCTCCACTATATACTCACTTCTTTTTTGTTTTTAAAATTTTTTAATATGTGTTGGCTAATGTTGATTCTTTTATTTGCAGTCGGCAACATATGGAAAAGTCCTCGTGCTTGATGGCATTGTTCAGTTGACCGAGAAAGATGAATGTGCATACCAAGAGATGATAGCTCATCTACCCCTTTGTTCAATTCAATCCCCCAAAAGTGTAAGCTTACTTAATACAAGCATCACGGATTTAATTCCAGTCTATTAATGTTTCCAGTTTGTTGTGAATTATAGCTCGTCTGTACTCTATCAATATGGTCCATTTAGCCATCCTTTTTATTCTTTGCATATATAGAAGTACTAGTAATGAATCACTAGTGTTTGTCATTCCTTTATGCTAGTCAATTCTCACTTTCTCAATATGAAAAGAACTTTATTTTCTGTGAAATAATAATGCTTAAACTAGTTATTCCCTTTGACATCACTTGTGCCAGTTATATCTCTCTTCATATTTTCCCTTTTTTAAAGGGAAAAGAAATTGAAAAATTAGTATGAATAGAAAACAGAATGCACAAACTTGTATATTTACAATAAGAGAACCAAGGTTTTGAGGCACATGCTTCCGCATTATTTGTTTATGAAATACAGTAGTTGGAATTAAGGGCATTCGCATTTTTAGACCTTAGTTGACCTAATAATACCTGGATTTGTAATTATTCTGTTTAGTCATTTCCTTCCTGACTTTTTTTTTTTTTTGATTGACTATCTGTAGTTACAATGAAACTGTCATTTTGAACACCTTCATTGATGCTATCTTGGTAAATATCTTAGTTTTCACCTGTCATTTCCTTACCTTGATCCAAATATTGGCTGCTTTCAATTGTAAAACAATTATAGTCATTTCAAATTAAGATTGCTCTCATCGTATTGTTTAAATATGTAAAACGAAAGATTGTACAATATATAATTCATTCTAGCGAGAAATACATTGTTGGTAGGGTTGTGTGATTTACTGATTTTGTAACTTTGCTCTCTCAGGCTGAATGTTATAAATGTAATTGAAATTCTTCATGCAGGTACTTGTTGTAGGTGGTGGTGATGGTGGGGTATTGAGGGAAATTTCTCGGCATAGCTCTGTGGAACTTATTGATATTTGTGAGATAGATAAGATGGTTATAGATGTAAGTTTTGATGTGTTGTATCTCTTCATATGATTACTTGTAGACAGTTGTTTATGAAATAATGAATTATTGTAATTTCATTTATTCTAGGTGAGTAGAAAATTTTTTCCAGAGTTATCTGTTGGTTTTGAGGATCCTCGTGTCCATCTTTATATTGGTGACGGTATGTTTGAATGTTGGAATTTTTTTGGTTGCTTTTGGCTTTATTTAATTGATTATTTTTTTCTTATGAACTTTTATTGAATCATTTTGAGATTGCAGTGTAATCAAAGCCATTATTTCACCATATATATCTCTATTTTCTTGTTATCTCATATATGTGATTTTTGCAGCTGCTGAATTTCTACGAAATGTGCCTAGGGGGAAGTATGATGCAATTATTGTTGATTCATCAGATCCAGTGGGTATGTTGTATTTTGGTTCTATAATATATAAACTTATTTATTGTAAGATTGTGCGCGCTTGTACTGGTACAAATTACAGATATCTAGGTTATTAACCATAGTGAAAATCATGGGCATATTAGGGTTTGAGGTGGATATGAATTTTGCTAAACCATATGAGGTTTGTCTGACAAATTGCAACTTTTGAATTCATTTAGATCCATAAGCAAACGATCAGCAGGGAGTTATCTCAGTCTTCGTCCTCTTGAAATATCTCGACTGCCATGATGTTTAATTGTTCTTTTTCTAAATTTTAGTGCCCATAAGGTGTAACAGCGTTACGAAGTGGGACATACATTCTTTAAAAATCTGATAGTAAAACCAAATTTTCTCTTATTGGCTTTTCTTCCTCCTGATTTAGGTCCTGCTCAAGAGCTTGTGGAGAAACCATTTTTTGAAACAACAGCAAGAGCACTGAGGCCTGGTGGCGTTCTCTGTAGCATGGCTGAAAGTATGTGGCTTCATACACATCTTATTGAAGATATGATCTCTATTTGCCGTGAAACATTCAAGGGTTCTGTTCATTATGCATGGGCAAGTGTTCCTACATATCCGAGGTACTGGTTTATTCATTCCCTCCCAAGTTATAGATTCTCCCTTTTTTTTTTTTTTTTGTGTGTAATCTTGTTTCGTGTTTTACATTCAAGTTTTCTGGTATTGGTTTTGGTTTTATTTGAACTCTCATTGTACTATTTTTTTTTTCTCTCTTAAGAAAATTGTGTGGTTGATGGCACATGATTGTGCGGTCATAGGGTGTCAACCTAGTTGGGATCCTATTTTCGTCTTTGATGCCTAGTCCTCTTTCTTCAGGAAATTTTTTTCTTTATTGTTTGTATTATTTTCCTCTCTTTCTTTAGGTGACCCTTTCTCCGAATGTAGAGAAATTTAGAATTTTTAATTATATTTCAGGTGCAGTCCTGTTTATAGTTTAGTTGCATTGTTCCTTTGTATATAGGACTGCAATATTTTAGAGTAAAAAAATTTACTGTTAGAAAGTTGTCTCACCATTGCAATAAACGCATGATTATAGTTTATAAAATTTACTGTTGGCAAAGTTTTCTCAATATTGCCCTAAACTCATGACTATAGGTTGGTTGCTAATGTAGTATATATGTTGATGTTTGGACATTTTAGAACATTATGATTTGTTTAACTTATGGTTTTAACATTTTGTTTTCTTTACCAACGAAAGATTTAGTTTTCGCCAAATTCAGTTACATAATATAAATTCATTCTTATTTGTGGACTACTTCCTCATTTTTTATGCAGTGGTGTAATTGGATTTCTGGTATGCTCAACGGCGGGGCCACCTGTTGATTTCATGAATCCTGTCAATCCTATTGAAAAGTTAGAAGGAGCTCTCAAACACAGGAGAGACCTTAGGTTCTATAACTCAGAGGTAAGAGCCATTTTCTCTCTATCCTGGATTTGATTTGTGCTGTACCATTTTTATGCTCAACTATACAGGGATTTGCCCCCTTTTCTTATCCTCTTCAGGTTTGTTATTTGTCATCTCTCTCTCTCTCTCTCTCTCTCTCTCTCTCAAATGGAGTTTTGTTGTTTGATTGACAGATCCACTCTGCTGCCTTCGCATTGCCTTCATTTGTTAAGAGGGAGGTCAATTTTCTTCGTGATTCATCGACCCCAGCACAACGAATCTGTGTTTCCTAGCGACTCCATAGCAGTTTGCATTAACTATTATATTTTTCTGCTGGAATGGATATATTCCCATATGAGGGAATTAGACTTGACGGTTGAGTATTACATAGTTGTGTAGATGTTTGCCGCGGGCTCTATTTTGAGACTCGGTAGAATCTAAATTCTGGCACTTAAAACTTGCAACACCTAAATAGCAGACGTCTTATTATTATCAAATAATTCTATGACATATTGAGTGATTTTTTTTGGGGGGGGGGGGGGGTGTGTGTGTTGTGGTTGAGAGGATTCTACTGTTCATTTGGTAAAAGAGTATCCTGCTGACCATCCAAAATGCAAAATGGCAGTCCTGTTTTTCTTACGAGTCACGGTTTTCTCTTATACACATGTGCATTGCCATGCTCATTTTGGGCCATGACTTACCAATGGAATAGGGTTTATGAGTCCTATGATTCAATAAATAGAGATTGTACGTGGTTAGTTTGTTCATTTTGATGAGCTATCTTGGTCGTAGATGAAATGCTATTGCCGGTATTTTACCAGGAAAATGATTGCTTGGCCATTCATCCATTGCCTTGTACGGTTGTACAAGATTTGGCTGGGGTCATCATGATGATATTAGGATGGTTAAAAAGCTCTGTTTTGTTCCTGAGAAAATAAATTGAAAATAATAATTATCTTTTGTGCCGTAAAAATTAAATCTTAAACCTCAGAACTTTTATTGTTTGGGACTCCATAGGATTAAAAACACTCCACCTAGCCGGTTTTGAATTCAGTTCACTTTTTACAGAAAACAAAAATAATAGGAAACACTGTGATTTCAAAGTTTTAGATGACATTTGTTTTACATTCCGAATATTGTTCTGTTTGAGAAAGCATGGAACAATGGGAAACGCAATGCCAATGTTTGGAATTATACTTGGCTTGTTTCTCCAATCTTCATCATGGAGCTGTGAACAAATTTACCATAGTGAGTAGGTTTTGTTAAAAGCCAGCAAGGAGGATGAACATCGTTTTTTTATTTTTATTTTTTATTATGCTTTTTAGCATTTTTAGATTTTTTATTTTAAAATATATTTTAAATAATGTAACGGATGACAGAGAGAAAAGAGTAAAGAGTTTGAATCATCATGATGTCATAAGAGACAAATACTAGCTGTGTATACAAGTGCTCTTATGCTTAACAATAGGGACTTGCCCGAACTCTTCTAATAGTTTTAACTCACAAATAGTATTCACGTACTTTCTTATGTTTGAACCCAATAATTTTTTCCTAAAAAGAGGCTTTTTATTTTTAAATGTTTGAATCCAAAATTTCTCTCTTGAAAGAAAAATACATATATGCGACTTGATCAATTGGCAAGTGTCATTTTGTTTGAATAGTAATTTTTGAACCATAAAAAAATATAAAAATAAAAAATAATTAAACTAACTGTGTTGTAAATGAGTATGTTCTAAGGTACACTTTATGCAAAGTTGCTTAAGGTAATTTTTATAAATCCAATTGTAGAATAAATTTTAAAAACTGATTGTTAGATTAGATACACTTCTTATAAATTTCATGGTTGCCAAAAATCACAATAATCTAATAGCATGTTTCTTAAAAAACCGACCTAAAAAAAATGGTGATAGTTTGAATAACAAAAAAATACAACTTTTCACTCTTATATTTTTTAAAAACCGACAATCAGATCATTGTGATTTTTGGCAAAGATGAAATTCATAAGATCTATATTTAATCTAATAGTCAAATTTTAAAATCTATTATATAATTAGCTTTATTCATATTAAGTTACACAACTTTACTAACATTTATCTTATATGATAGACTCTACCTATTTGTATCTAACTCACTCTCCCTTCGTCTCTCAAAGGTACAAACTTCAAAGTTGTTACGAATTAAAAAAGAAGAAAGTTTCTAATTTAGAGATTTCCTAAATCAAGTAGAGATAGAACCCGATTTTATATATATATTTATACTCGGGACACACTTACTCTCCACGCAAAATTTCATACATCTATTTACGTTCACTCTCTCTCTCTCTCTCTCCCAGTAAGTTCTTTCACTTTAGTTAGCCTTCAATTTTTTCAACAAAATCAAGTTGGAGTAGTACGTCGGATGAAGGAGAAGATGGACATGAACGTGCTATCCATCGATGATATAAGGGCTATGAAAATCGAGTCGAATATGAGCACTTTTGAGACTTTAACAGAGGTACTTTCAGTTGCAACATAAAAATTGGAGCGAGAAAGTTTCATGAGAGAAGAAGACGACCGAATCAATTACGTAAACAAGGTAGAAAATTTTGTCAAAAGGATCGAGTTGATGAGAGAGAAAATTGAAAATTCTGAAGCAACCTGCCGTGGAAGAAGAGCAACTTTCTGTAGAAGAAGATCACAAGGTGAGAAGTTTCACAAAGAATCGTTCAAGAATGAGGAGCAATTACTTTAAAAGGAAACAAAGTTCAGAAGAAAAGGATATGAATTCATGAAGCACAACAAGAAAATGCCAACAAGTTATAAATGAAAAGGATGCTTTGAGAGTGAAGAAGATGCTATAAAATTGAAGAGATGGCGAAAGAACGACGTTGTGCCAATTGGTCAAGACCAACCACCCGACTTGCCTGAAGAATTCAAGAATGTTATAGCAGGGATGGTGGGTTCGGATGTGAAGTTAGTGATACAGAAGAAACTGTTCGCCGCAAATATAAAACCGGATCAAGGCCGTTTGTCAATTCCAATAGGCCAAATCAAAAAAGATTTTCTCACAGATACAGAGAAGGCGATGCTCAACTCGAGAAAAGAAAAGGACAAATATCACTGTAAAGAAATTGAAGTGCGATTGATTGATCCATTCGTTAATGAGCAAAACATATACTTGAGAAAATGGGACACAAAGAAGAGTTCTGGCAGTTACACTTCAATGTATGTGCTATCCAAATCTTGGAATGAAGTTGTGTGGAGTAACAAACTGAAGGAAAACAATGTAATTCAGCTCTGGTCGTTTCGGGTTGGAACGGAACTTTGTTTTGCGCTTGTTGAAGTTGAAAGAGGACGAGAAGATGGTGGCAGCAGTAGCAAAAAAGGGGAAAGAGTAAAAGTAGCAGCACAAGAAAGGAAGAAGAAAATGGCACTAGCTGCAACAGCAGTGAAAGCAAAGGAGCTAGAGAGTTCAAGTAACAGTCAAAGGAGTGAAGAGGGAACAAGTAGCAGCAGCTGCCCAGAAAAGGAGATTGAAGATGGTGGCATGCAGTAGTAGCAGCAATGGAAAAGAATAGCTTTTGATTTTCTATCTTTTTGTATAGTATTTTTATTGTAAAGAGATTTATGGATTTTTTTAAAATATGAAATTTATTTAATTGATTCAATTTCAATGTAAGTAGAATGATCATTTTATAAAAGAACCAGCCTTATGTTTGCTGTCTATCTCTCCCCTGTTTACTCACTTTTTTTTCTTTTTGTTTTTTTGTTCTTTTTTTTTTTGGGTTATCAAAAGTCAAATTTCAAGGAAATTTTCTTAGAAATAAGAGTTCCATTCTAAAGCAATTTTGTTATTTTTTAACTTTTCTTTCCCTCTATCTTTTCCAAGTTCCAAATTAAGAATTCTTTTAATTGAATAGTACTTAAGGTTGTTCATAGAGTAATTAAACAAGTAAGAACATATGAAGACTGATAATCGCTTAGCATCAACCTGCATAGTGCATCATACTGCTGACTACAAATTATGAGCCCTCTCCCTCTCTCTCTCTCTCTCTCTCAAATGGAGTTTTGTTGTTTGATTGATAGATCCACTCTGATGCCTTTGCTTTGCCTTCATTTGTCAAGAGGGAAGTGAATCTGGGGCTCGGTAAAATTTAAATTTTGGCTCATAAACTTGCAAAATGCAACAGTCAAACAACCAGTCATCCTATTAATATCGAATAATTCAATAAAGTTTTGTTCAGTGAATGAAGAATATTACTGTTCATTTGGTAAAATAATATACTGTTGACCATAATAAATGGCAGCCTGCTTTTCTAAAAAGACATGGTTCTCTTATATGTATGTGTGCAGATCTGTGCTCTGAGAACCACAAGCCATAAGCATTGCCATGCTCATTTTGGGCCTTAACCTACCAATGGAATTGGGATTATGAACCCTTATGATTCAATAAATAGAGACTGTTTTTTTTTTCCTTTTGTTGAGAAATCTTTATGGCATCTCTTGTGATGGATGTTACAAAGGCTTAATGATTTGGCTGCATTCAAATGCAACAAGTGAGAGATCCATCAAAGCAGGTGTCATACTTTTTTCCAAGTGTCGCCATGATTGTATTAGAGCAGTTAAAAAGCTCCGTTTGTTTGCTAAGAAAATAAATTGAAAGTACTAATTATCTTTTGTTCTAGAAAAACAGCATGTTTTCAAGCAACATTGCGAATGTTAACAATTAAACTTGGCTTGTTTCTCCAAGCTGAGTTCAAGCTGAACGTGAGTACTTTGGTTCATCATTGAGTTTTTAACAAATCTACCGTGCTAAGTAGCATTTGGCTAAAACTCAGTCAGAAAAATCAATCAGTCTCCAAATAAGATTTTGTTTGAACCCAATACTTACAAATGGTAATGGTGTAATTTTTAAATTATTATTATTATTATTTTTTGGAATATTTGAGCCCAAGAATTTTCTTCTAAATGGATGATTTTTTTTTTTAAATGTTTGAACCTAATAATTCTCCTTTCCTTTTGTTTTCCTCCAAACAATAGAAGTTATACATGACTCCAAATTCTCAATATTAACAAAATGGGGCATCAATGCACTTTCATGTGCTCGAATCTGAGATCTCTCTTTTCTAACAGTGTGTTTGGATTGAGAGTTGGAGAGAAGAGAAGAGAGTTTTTAATTTTCTCTCCAATTTCCTTGTTTGGCTAACAAAAATGGGAGAGAAAGGAAAGAAGGGGGAGAAAAAGTAGAGGGAAAGAAAGCCAAAATTTATTCTCTTCAAATTGGGGAGATTTGGAGAGAATTGGAGAGAAGAAAAAGAGAAAGGGGAAAAATTTACTTTTATGCCCACATACATTGTTTGGAGTATTAAAAAAATAAGGGTAATGTTAGAAATTACACTTTAATATTTTCTCTTCTCTTCCTTTAAAGAAAGCTATCCAAACAAAGTGGAGAAAAAGTTAACTTCCTCCTTCTATTCTATTCTATTCTTTTCTCTTAATGAGGTTCTTTTCTGATGTGGCGGTTCTAGTCTTTCCCTCCTTCATTCTCTTCATTCCTTAATTCACTCTCGTTCTTCATCCCAATTGGTTTTGACCCTATTTCAAATTGATACGGCATTATATCATTGGTTTAACTAATTAATTGAAGTTTAGATTTTCAAATTTTTTTATTGATATGGGTTCCATTTAAGTTTCATTTCTCTTTTTATAATTAATTCTTGGAAAATACTATACATCACTACAACAAATAAGGATTGTGAATTTTCAAAAATATCCATTGGTGATTTTCCAAAACTACCTTAGCTCGTTTTCTTTTTGTAGCGATACTTGCAGTGATTCGTTGTAACTATGTATAGCATTGCTCTTATATCTTTTTCTTTTTTATTTATTATGGGTCTCATCTACTTTTCTCCTCTCTCTTCTTATTTATTTTTTATTTAAAAAATAAATAAATTATAGCTTACATTTTACTTTCTTTATGTTATTTTAAATTTTTTATTTTTTAGAATAATTCATCCAAATTATTATTTTTTCAATTTATTTAATATTTTTGATCATCTTATGTATTAAGATATATATTGTAACCCTATAAATTTAATTATGATTAAACAATCAAAATCATATGATCAAAATATATTTTATACAATATTTTGAGAAACCGACCGTTGAATTAGATTTTCTACTTATGTATGTCATGTATGCCAAAATCACAGAGATTCACAGTCATCCAACAATCGGTTTCTAAAAAATATTACTGTGAAAGATTATTATACTTAGATGTTTTAAGCAATACTACAATTTTTTATAGTGTGATATTTTAAAATCCGACCGTTGGATTGATGTAATTTTTTGGTTTGTATGACTTACATAAATAGGGTATCTCATCCAACAGTTGGTTTCCCAAAATATTGAATTCACACTAGTGTTTTGACAACAAGAA
>JAESVK010070861.1:0-11506 GCA_017140935.1 Hamamelis virginiana
ATAAGCTTATTTCCATATAAAAATTGTAACAATTTCCATACATTAATAGGCAACTTGCATTCATTTCAAAATTGAATTACTAATATCATATTTGAATACATTTATGGGATGGTTATAGCTTGTATTCATATTAAAATTTGAATTAATGATAACCTATTTGAATCTATAGTTGATTTTCTTTATTTCTCCATTCTTTCATTTTTGCTTTGTCGGGTTAATGATTAGAACCTATAGTCATTTCAAAATTTGAGTTAATGATTTTGTATATGAATCTATAGTTCATTATTTCAATTTTTGCTTTTAGAATCTAAAAATACATAGTTTTATCAATTGCAAAATGCTTCATTAAATTATTATACCCTAGAATATTTCTCATTCGTTTAAAGTAGAGGAACATGTCTGTTAATTTTTCAAAATTTTACAAAGATGCATAGACATCATCATGTATCTTTATTATGTGTAAATCATAAAACTGTGATACATGTATCATTTCAATATATATATATATATAATAAAGATACATGTATTTCTGTAAATTTTTAATAGCATTTATATATTTTATGTTAGAGATAAAGGTGCAGACGCATGTATATGTTTTACATCAAACATAATAATATGAAAATAGATACATAGATCTCAATGTTATCCATGAGAATTTTCTTAAGTACTAGAATTATTAAAAGAAAAAAACTAGAGATATGCTTAATAGTGATAAAAAGGGATACATGTATCTGTTTTATAATAGACAGATCGGATGTAAAAATAAAAAAGATACATGTATATGTTTTAGATCTGATATAACATCATAAAATTATATACATGTATCTCTGATTTTATTCTTACATATATCATCTTTAATTTTGTTCATACGTATATTTTTTGTTTACCTTTTTCAAACAGTTGAACAAGAACGAACATATATGAATCTTAGGTTTTAAGTTTTCTTATTTTTAAACAATAGTCAACCAAAAAAATTATTGTAAATTTCTATCTATTTATATTTATGTTTATTTATCTTTTATTTTCTGTATGCAATCAAAACTAAATATGTTTATTTCTTACTCTATTTTTTTTTTTGGTTGTTATCCATAAGATAGAAAAATCATATTTTAAAAATTCAAATTGTATTGAAATGGTGGCGAGAATTTAAGAATCTAGAAATGAATATTTAAAAAGTGTTCTAGTAACCATCAAATAAGAAAGAAACCAATATTTGATTATTCTTTTCTTTTCTTTTTTTTTTTTCAAATTTCAGCAACTTAAATAATGGCAAAACTATCTTGTTAAATAAATAAATAAATGATTTTTATTATTATATTAAATCCAGGACCTAATGGTATAAACCTCTCATATATATCAAGGGTTTTTGAGTTAAAAACTATTTCTTTTTTTCTTCTTTTTTAACTCTTATAGTTTGTTTTTTGAAATTCATTAATCCCCTATAATTTTAATTTGTGATACTTTTCACTTTTTATCGGTTCATGAATTTAAAATACAATATTTACTTATGTTAAATTGGAAATTACTGCTGAAATTTTTTCATAGTATGTTGACAACATGAAGTAAATTCTGGAAAGATTTAGTAATATTTTTCTATGAAAATTATTTATCATAAAAAATTTCTCACATGAAGAAATAAATTTGTTTAAAATAATGTATAAATCAAAAAACATGAAAATTCTAGAATGGCAAAGGATGATGTTAGGATGTTCCAAAATTTGCATCACTAAAAAATAACAAGTCCGTTCAAATCATTTTTTTCATCAAAGAATCAAACTGTTGACTAACATAAGGGTGAAAAATGTTACAAATCAAAACTGTAGGGATCAATGTATTTGAAAATAAATTATATGGGTGCAATGTGTAAGTGGATATAAGTTGAGGGGTGAAATTCTAATTTTTTTCCTTTTATGGCATGGCGAGAAAGATCATATTGACATGGTAAGTGTCCCGTCAAACAAAGATACATGTATCTATTTCATTGAATAAGCATATATTATAGAGATATGTTGGCCCAAAATATACTCTAGAGGGGGGGTGAATAGAGTATTGGCAATTTAAAAACTAATTTAAAAATGGGATAGAGTGTTTTTGAAAACTCAAACTTTTAATAACTAGAATGCAAGATTAAATCTCAACTCAGCAAAATATAAAGCAAGTAAATAAATTTAAATGCAAGAGATAGAGTTAGAGAAATTCAAACACAAGGATTTTAACGTGGTTCGGTCTCCGCCTACGTCCACGCCTCAAGATCTCCGTCTCAAGGATTAATCCACTATCAATCTCACTTCCGGCGGAGATTCAAACCTTTACACAGCCTTCTTTCACAGTGGAAGACTCTCACCAAACAAGGTTTATACAAAACCTTAAATTCACAAGAAATACAAGTGAATATGGATGACCACCAATATGATTCTCAACAACTCTGAGAATACATCAAATACGCTCTCAATAATATCTCTCAAAGATTTAAACTAATTTGCTCATAGAGAGAAATACATGAATTGAATCACTAAAAAATGATGAACACTTGTAAGCTGCAATAGTGTATGTGATTGTGTGTAGAATTAAGCTTCATGGCAAGTGTATTTATAGCCTTAGAAATCAGCTATACGTTGGAGCGTCTAGGAGGAGCGTCTTGGCAATCTGCAGATTCAAACTGGTTTGAAAAATGCAACAAATCCGTTTGGAGGTGCAGCCATGTTTGAATCAGCATTCACAATATCAAATGTTGCAGCAGCAGCTTTGACAATTACTCCAACAGCAATCTGCCACTATTCCTGCAGAACACTTATTTACTCCAAATGGTTGCATTTTACTTTTAATTACTTTTACTTTCATTTACTTAAGTTTACAATGTAAATAAGGAAGTACCCCCCATTTGGATTTAATGGAAAATACTAGAAAATCAAATTCCCAATAAATCAAAATGTGAAAAATCAATTTTAGTACAAAAAATAATTTTCGTGAACAGTGTCAAAAATTGATCTATCGAGTAAGGTATTATATACCACGTATAAAAGCTACCTCAAGGCTGTACTCAGTTAATGAGTATATAGGGATCAATTACCGCCAAAAATTATTTTGAAAAACTCAATATATCAAAAATTCATTTTTCATACTTAGCCAAATTTTTCATAGGGAAAAATAGTTTCTGGGAATAGTAACATCTTCAATACTTGAGCCTCCAATTCATGGATTTTGTTGTCCATTTGTTTGCTCCAGTCTATCTTGAAAATCTGTCTTACAAATTTAACATTTAAGCACAAGATATTTGGATAACGCAGCAGCAAATGTTTGTTATCATTAAAACCATATAACATATGCTGGATTGGAACCATTTAGGCTAACAAGATACATCTATCTCTGTCATTTTTTTTTTCCATATACTTGAAAGTTCAAATACAAAAAAATAACCCTCCCAACACTTTTTTCTTTCATCTTTTTCCTCTTCCCCACATAAGTAGTCATTAAAATACAAAAAACATAAATCATTTCTGAGATTTATACACAAATAGTTGACATAAAGAGAGAGGAGAGAGGCTAAACTCTTAGATCTGAAGCAAAATTTATCATTAATGAAGCTCGAGGAAGAAAATCACAACTGATTTGAACTGCTATTTGATGGAGCTTGACAAAATCACTGTGGTGGAGATGCATAACCAGGTAGTCTCCATGGACAACAACCACAAACAAGAGCTCGGTAACCTTGGGTTTTTTCAAAGCATGAGAGAGAGAGAGAGAGAGAAGAGGCATAATAAATATAAAAAGAATTGGGAGCTCTAACGATGAACATATTAAAAAGAAAGGGCAGACTTGTTTTTTCTTAAAAAAAAAAAAAAAGGAATCCGAGGGACTTAATAGTATATCTATGAATTTCATGATATAAATCCATGATTTGAGGGACTTTTGGATAATTTTTCCATTTTCTTGCTAACGCTTTGAACTTCTAACTTAATAAAGTCTTGAGTTATTTGTGTGAAACCAACTTGAATTGTATAGCACTCTTTGGTGCTGTTTGACAAATATAAAAAATCTGGCAAGCTCAAGATGAGTTTGATTGGTTTTATTTTAACAATATTTGGTAAGCTTAATTTTTCTGTAAATTAGTTCAGTCTTCTACAGAAAATAAGATATAACACAGTTTTTTTTTTTTCAAAACAACCATAAGCTAACTTATTCAAATATGAAATATCAGTAAGATAATAAACCTGACCGGATCTAGTTCTCAAAATTGCCAAACAAGCTCGAATCCACTATAGTATAAAGCCAAAAAGTGTGAACCAATATTCAAGTAATCTTGCAATAATATCCATATTCTAAAAATTATTCTAACATTCCCTTTCTTTATTCCCTTTTTATAGGATGTCTCTTGACAGACCTAATATTCCTTAGAGCAATACTACAAGTCCCGTCCTTTTCTCCCATTTAATATTTCCATATGACAATCAAAATGCCACATCAGTACAGTGAAAACCCTGAAAACACAGTGAAAATCCGAAAAACACAGTTAAAACACACAAAAAATTACTATGAAATCTTGAAAAACAGTGAAAACTCGAAAAAATATAGTAAAATTCGAAAAACATAGTGAAAATACAAAAAACACAGTAAAAACGTTGAAAAAAAAAAAAGAGGAGGAGGGGGAAGAAGAAGACGAAGATAGTTGGCACTGGTGTACCTATGATTTGCAATTGCGTCACTGGAGAAGCCATCGGCGTCT
This sequence comes from Hamamelis virginiana, assembly GCA_017140935.1. Lineage (NCBI taxonomy): Eukaryota > Viridiplantae > Streptophyta > Magnoliopsida > Saxifragales > Hamamelidaceae > Hamamelis > Hamamelis virginiana. The sequence continues at coordinate 4,724 of JAESVK010070861.1, forward strand.
GTGGGAGAAACAAGGGCGAGATCACTGCCGCTGACTACTGCTGCTGCTTCGTCTTCTTTATATGGACACCAGTCGGTTGCACAGTGTGGGTTTAATGGTTTTTTTCCCAAATTTTCCTTTGAAATGGTTTCAACGTGGTGCAAGGTATCCACATGATGTTGCCAAATAGGACGGAAACCACAACCGGGGGAATATGAATGAGAGAAATAACTTTTTCCTATTCCTTATTTCTAAATTATCAATTGGTAAGATGCTATTGTGTCAAGTCATACCCAGTTTGGTTTTAAAAAATAAAATAAAAATTCGCACCTAGTTTTCTCTCCACAATCGTTTCACTTAATAAATCTCTAAAGCAATTGCTCTCGGGAGGGAGATGACAACCGAAATATCTCTCTCTCACTCTTTCTCACTCTCTCTCAACTATTCCATGCTTTATTTAGCCTTTAATTACCTCATCTCCCTTTTTGCAATATTCTTATAGTAATTTAGTTAGAAATCGACCAAACCAAATATTAACTGATAGCTTAGAGATTAAGGTCTATCCAGGAAATTTTATTAATGATTCCCTCAAATAGGAACAAGAGAAATCGACTTTTAGCTTTGCACAGTACAAATCAGTAACTAGCAACAATTTTCAAACCATTCACTAAAATTTCAAGGACATGATGAATAACCTCAAAAATTGTCTCAGTATGATCCGAGTTGAATTAATTCTGCCTAAAATCATTTTTGAATAACTATCTCTTCACTTATATCTCCAGGAATATCTAAAAATTAGGGACGACCAAAAGTCCAATCAGAACGACAATTTCAAACAATGAATGACAAGTATCAATGACTTCATTAAGAAATTTTCAGTCTTTTAATTATCTGTTGAAGTGTTTTAGGGAATTTTAATAAATTTGTGATGTTTATTTATTTATTTATTTTTGTTCAATTTAATGTAACTATACAGCTATACGCACAAAATCATCAATTCAACTGTATCTTTATTTTTTTATTATTAATTTTTTTTTGCTATATAAGTATCCTAGGGCAGCTTGCACGCACCAAACTAAATCCTGCACCCCGAACAAGGCTTCCGAAACAAGGCTTGTGCCTTGCAGTCCGTGGCCTTGGATATTAGTAGCTAGTGGGAGTCAAATATGGGAGCATGGGACTTGGTAAGCCTTAGCCCTGCTTGCTCCACCACTAAGCTACTCACCCTAGGGTTAAATTCAATTGTATCGCACTGGTCTCTGGTAGCATACGCTATATAGCCAAAACCCTTGATGTAACATATGGATTATGGCGGAGCAAGCAACCCAATCTTAAAAGGAGTAGAACAATATTGGTGGTGCTCAATAGCAGATTTTTTTTTTTTTTTTTTTTTTAAAGCAATTGTTATGTAAATCTTGCAAGAGCAGATCCCACCATTTAAGGAAAAAAAAAAAAAATTAAAAAGAGAGGAAAAAGATAGGGTAAATGCCATAATGGGAGTTGAAAGCAAAAGTGAAGATCCTGATCCATGATACAAAGATTATTAGGGGTAACTGCGTACTCTTAAGGCCTTAAGATCCAAAAGCAAAGCAAATGTTGTCTAGTTTGACTAGTTCGCAAACCAACATTTGGCTTACCAAATCAGGTAACCAGGAAAAAAGAAAAGGGAAGTTGGGTTGGGGGGGGAGACAAAAAAAAAAACACACGAAAACAGAGGAAAAAGGAAACTGTTCCTCAGACTATAGATCACTATCATCTGTTGTCCCTCCACTTGAAGTTTTCCCATTCACTGCAACGAGCTCAGTGTCGAAGATTAGTGTCGCTCCACCTGTATTTGTTCAAAAAAGTCATGTGACACTTCATATCATATATATTTTTCTGATGACATACCAGATATAATTCAATATGTCGGAGACAAACTAGAAAAGCAACCATATAAAATTCCAAGTTTAATATTATGATATCCAAAAAAATTGAAATCCAGGATTTCATGTGGTAAAATAATCCATCGTATAACTTTGCTCAACCTTTATTTTAAAAAATTTAGAATGGATTATTTTATAAAACTTCAAAAGTTCCCAACCATCTAGAGAGGCACACATCATGGCTCCTCCCAAATAGATGTTTATCAAATGGAATCAGCTTTGTCATTACGAGTGATCAACTCAAGGAACTGCAATTCATTCATTAAAACAGCAGCACAGAGATACGCACTAACAGCCCAAGAAAATAGGAGGCTCAACATTATTGGTTCAACTATTGCATTGCAGCCACATAAGGAATTGAGGGCTCTCTAAGATGAAGAGCCAAATCAAACTGTTTGCTTATTTATAAAGGATCTAGTTATCAAAAACAACTCTCTTACAAATGTATTACACATACGACAGGACATCAGAAGGATTAAAAAAGAATTAAGTATTACCTGGGATGGTAGGTGGTGACCCCTGGTCCCCATAAGCTAATTTTGAAGGTATTTTCAACTTTCGCTTCTCACCTACACACATTCCTAACAGTCCTTGGTCCCATCCTGCAGAGAAGGCATGTGGTCAAACATAAAAAGATTCCATGCATAACTTCAACTGAAAACCCAAGCTTCATTGCATATGGATGGACATCAACTATCTATATAAACCTAGCAGAGAAATAAAGCTTGCCTTTTGTTTTAAACCAAATCAGTCAATTTCGTTTTGAAAACTCACTGAGGCTTAAATCCTAAGCATTGCCAAACATTTAGCAAAAGTAAAATGCAGTCATTCAAGGCTCACATGTGACCCACCATTCAGAATTTGATGTTCATGGGGGAAAAAAGAAAAAGGATATAAGAAGTGAACAAGAAAAATGTCTCTTCCAAGGCCGATAAAAAACAAATTAGGCAGTAACATGTTAGAAAACTTACAAACTTACTATCATTGGCATCTCTCTCTCTCTCTCTCTCACACACACACACACACACACACTAGAAGAAATATGAGAATTAGTCAAAATATAATCATATTCAAGTGGCTAGAGTACTCACTGTTAGACCACAATGAGGTCTATGTGTGAATCAAGGAACAAAAACAGACACCATAAGCAACAACAAAAACAATCCCTAAGCCAAAACACAATACAAACAATAATGAAGTTCAAGGCAAATAATTAAACAAAAAGAGAGCAATCACACAAGCACACCAAGTATTTATATGTAAAATACTCCATTGTTAGTTATTGAAAATTTCAACTTTGACTCATACATTCTAATTGTGTATGTACTATGTATTAATTTTTAATTAAATCTGTAAACATAGTTCAATGACGCAATGAATTTATAAAAAATAAAAAAGAAGAGCACAACAGCCTATCTCCCTTCTCTCTTCTTAGCTCTCATATCGATAAGCACATGATGGCATGTCGCTGAACAATACGAGCTAACCCAAGCATTGGAAATTTGAACTTGGGCTAAGCTCGTGTTGAAGAACAGGTTGGGTTGGGCTTCGGACCGAGGGTTCTATCCCCTGGGTTAAGCGGTTAAGCCAGGGTTGAACTCCCAACCCACCCAGCCCGCCTGCGTTGCAGCCCTAGAGACAGGTAAGAGAATTGGTAGTTTCACCACGCACCTTTAATTACTTGACCACTACCAAGCTCAAACTCAATTGGGTCACCCCTTTCAAAACTGGAATCAAAAACAGTTCCATCTGTGAGTTTTCCCTGACAAGACAAGTGACAACAACTATCAGTTGATGAAAGGTTAAGACCAAACTCAATGGTGCAGCATTCAAATAAAGTCAATTAAGAACAGCAAGTATATGAGGAATAAATGCTTGAACATACATAGAGATAAATGAGAGGAGTTAAAATAAACGTTGCAGGGAAATAAATCCCCTATTCCACCAGACATGCAAGATATATTTAACTAAGGAAAAATCAGTTTTACATAAAGTCCATCTCTTATCATGTTTTACTTCTCAATCAACAGCTGAAACATTAAGCAAAATTTACAAGAGATCCATTTCCCATTTTTGGAGGTTACACCGAACCACCATAAAATGAATACCTTTATAAAAGACTCAAATTTCTTTGACACCTTCCTAACCCACAACAATTGAAAATTTTAATCTCACAACTAGCACAACCCAAATGAGATTTTTTCAGCATTTTCAAAATGTGTAGCCAACCCCAGGCACTGTTAGCCACTTGCCTAGGTGGACATCCAACGTATATGTCAAATATATTATGTCATACATAGTGTGCACTGAGTTTCGATTACTGATGTGGGTACCTAATTACATATTTCTCGAACATTTTGCGGACAAAATGTTTTTTTGTGTGTGTGTGTGTGTGTGTGTGTGTGAGCGCGCGCGCGTCTAAAGTAGCTTGTTATTTTTTTGTCTGGTAAAAGTATTTATTTATACATAAAAAGGGCTAAAAGAATCCCCAGTACACATGAGGTATACAAGAAAACCAAAAGAGAAAGAACAACTACAATGACAGAAATCCGAAAAAAAATGAAAGGACAACTATTATCCCCTAAATGAACTGACCCTTTCCCTGCAAAAAGCTTCCCGCCTATTGTAAATTTCAACCCCTTAAAAAATTATGCTATTCCTTTCTTTCCAAAGAGTACAAAAAATTGCATGTGACACCAATTTCCAAGCATACAAGGAGGAAGTGTTGCCACTCTTACTCCACCAACCCTCAAACAATTAAAAAATTGTCTGAGGGAGATATAACCCAAACCAACCAAAACTGTAGACCCACAACTCAGATGCCACTTTACAATGTAAAAGGAGATGGCATGTTGACCCTGCTTCTTTGCATATTATACATCGATTAGGCATAACAAGTTTCCTCCTATTTGGATCATCAATAGTTAAATACTTGTCCCACATTGCCGTCCAAGTAAAAAGTAAATATAAAAATAAAAGAAAATTTCACCTTTAAAGGAACTGATGGCATCCACACATTAACAAACCAGGAAGTTCCTTTCCCCACCTCTAATTAATATCTCAAAAAAAAGATCTTACTGAAAACATCCCATTAGTACTACCTCTCCAAGACTCCAAATTATTTTATCTTCAAACCTTCTAACCATATCAATCAAATATAGCCTCCCAACAAATGCCATCATCTCATGAAGCTCCCAAGCATGAAAATTTCTGACAAATGTGATATTACAACTCCTAGTATTCCCTATCCAAACCACATAATCAAGGAACCAAGCTTCTCTTAAAACTGCAATTTCAAAAAGAATAGGGAATTCATTCTTCAATGCCACCTCCCCACACCACACATCTACCCAAAACCATATTTCTGAACCATCCCCTACTTTGAAGTTTGACTTTCACTTCCTTTTCAAAAGTCTCTATACCTTCCATAAAAGCTTTCTATAAGCCAACAACATGATTTCCACAAAATCCCCTGGTCCTCCACTCTCTAGCCTCAACCATATTTCCAACTTACCCACTTTCGTCTTATGGAATCTCTCTTCATTGCAAGTCTCCAAAGCCACTTACACAATGGTGCCTAATTAACCGAAGATAAAGATCTTATGCCCAAAATCCCCAACAACTTACTTAGGAGAACAAATTGAACACCAATCGAAAAAATGGAATTTGAATTCATCTTCCAAACCCACCCAAAGATAATCTATTTGTAATTTTTCCAACCTCTTTACCAACTCAAAGATCTTGAACAGGGATATGAAATAGGTAGGCAAGCTTGCTAAAATACTATGGATCAAAATTAATTTACCCCCTTTGGATAAGTAATCTCTCTTCCACCCACTTAACCTTTTCTTGAACCTTTCAATAATGAGATCCAAAACTACTTTTACCTTGAAATAAGGCCCAACAGTAAACCCAAATATGTAGTAGGAAGACTTCCCACACCACAACCAAGGTTAGTAGCCAATTCTAATCTCCCACTAAAATGATTGCACTCTTCCCCAAGTTCAAAACTTCAACCCTGATACTACTTCAAAATAGAGCAACGCACTTCTCAAGTACTGCAGTTGGTCTCCACTAGGAGTACAAAAGACAACGTTGTCATCAGCACACAACAAATGTGAGATACTCTCCCTCTCCCCACCTCAACCCTCCACCACAAAACCCTCAACAAGAGTTGCATTAATGGCCTTTTGAAGTAACTACTAAAAGCTTCTATGACTATAATGAATAATAGAGGCGAAGGATCTCCTTGTCTAAGATCCCTAGTGCTAATAAAAAAATTGTGAGAGGTCCCATTGATCATCAAGGAAAATGAGATCATAAAAATGTAGATCTCTATCCATTTCAACCACTTCTCCCCAAAATCCATCCTCTTCAACAAAGATAGAAGAATCTTTTAATTAACATGATCATAAGACTTGTCATTCATGTGGGTGTAACGGGAATCGGGGTGTAACGGCCTTCACGCACCTTTACACACCGTATCAGGCCGATACGCCGTGAATTGCTTTACACATACAGTATCGGGGTGTAAAGCGTACAGGAGCCTCTGAAATCCCATAAACTATGGGCATAACCACCATAAATCTATTCCCACTCTCATAAATCATCGACAACATCAAGTATCTTCCAAAAGAGTTATAGCATGCCTCCAAGGAAAACAATCATTCTTGATTCTTCATCCTTCCATCTCCTCTGCAAAAATCCAGTACCTCTCCTTCTTAGACACAATGTCAAACCTTCCAAAAACCATTCTACTCCTTTTCCATTTAGGCAATTATCCAATCATTCCCTGGGCAGCTGGGCTACTCTTTACAAACCCAAGAAAGAAGGGGACAAGAAAGAAGAAGATTGGAAGACAGGAACAAGGAAGCTTAAT
>JAESVK010070862.1:0-24218 GCA_017140935.1 Hamamelis virginiana
ATGTGGGATGCATATTTTGAAAAACCAATTGTTAGATTATATACTCTTGTTATGGATGACATGTCTGCTAAAAATCATAGTAATCCAACATCAGTATCTCAAAATAGAAACGGTGAAACATTCTCATTATTGAAACTGTCACAGTTTTTCTTAATGACACATCCGATAAACCGACTATTGGATTACTGTAATTTTTGACATGCATGACATACATATACATAGCATATAATCCAATAGTTAGTTTTTCAAAATATTCATCCCACAATTACTTATCAACCTCATGCTTACTACAACAAATTAGAAGAATCCTTTATCCATCCCAAATATACTACCACTATATTTGAATTGAGAAAATTGGAGAGGAGAGAAGAGAAGAGAACCTCATCTACCCTATTTAAATAGCTTTTATGGAAGAGAAGAGAAAATATTAAGGTATAATTTCCAATTTTATTCTTACTATTCTAATATTCCAAATAATGTATGTGGGCAAAAGAGTAAATGTATCTAACCGCTGCCTTTTTTATTATTTTTTCTTGGAAAATGCTACTTCACCAGGCTTTTTTCGCCCACCTCACATGGACTAATTGCATTTATGATATTGATATAATAGATTTTTTTTCTTTTATTGATGTGAACCATGTATTGAATGCCAATTAAGATTGGTGGAAAAGGTGGGTGAAACCCACTCTCTCTCCTAATTTGGGGAAACAAACAAGAGAAACCGAGAGAAATTCCTCTCTCTCTCTCTCTCCAACTCTTTCCAACTCTCTCCATCCAAACACAGTGTACAAGTATATCATTCAGTCTCCCCCTCTTCCCTATATATATAAAGGGGCTTGGGAAGTCGTCGTGTTTTGATATTTTGTTTGAAATTGGGTTTGACGTAGATTGTGATATATTGTTTAACCATAACTTTTTTTTAATCTTAGTGCATAGGTATGATCTTTCGTGTATCTATCATGGCTTATACTGAAGAATATTCAGTTGCTCAAATTCTTCACAGTCGAAGAGATAACTAATTTCCTTTTGATGCTAGGTCGAGTTCAAGTTCTTTTCATGGTCATGGTGGTTATGTTTCTGATGTTGAACGGCCTATAGTGTGTGAGCTCGAGAGACAAACGATCCATCTAACTGCAATCTTTTTCAAACCATATGGTTTGGAGAAAATTAAGTTTATTTTCCAACAATCAATGCAACAGGGCTGCTATCATGATTCTTTTTTTTTTTTTAAATGAACTATCTTATAGAAAAATGACGTAAATGGAGAAAAGCTACTAGGAGCAGTCTTTTTTGAGATTTATGAAGTATTTCAACACCAATTCAATGTTGTTTGAGTAAGAACGTGCATGCAACCCATTCAAACAGCATGACAATAGAAATATCGAAGATAAATTTATACCCTTACACATATATATATATAGTCACAATTTATTTATTTATTGTATTCCAAAACAAACCAATTTCGAAATCAAAGGAGGGCTTTACTCTGCGACCCCACTAGTCAATATACTAATATGATATCGTATTAGTATAATAACTTGTGCGACATACTTAGTTGTTTTATCAATACAACGTAAATATTACTGTTGATGTATCTAATAATTTTATAAATTACTATAAATAATATATTTATGTTATATTATCTGTCATGTCCCACAACCGACAAAATATGACAAAAGCTGGTGATGAAATTAGTATATTATGCTTTCAAATTAGAAAAGTTCAATGGGGGAGAAAACAAGACTCTAGAGTGAGGTGGACTCACAATTGATTGTCATAATCAATATCTATGTAGTAAGTAGCTCTACAGTGACTTGGTTGTTAGTGAAGAAAGACCTTAGTCTTGTATATTCAATGTATAATTCATGTACAATTCATGTACAATTGGGTGGCCTTATATAGGCAAGCAAAATACAGTATATGGAAACTAAACTATCTAAGGTAACTAAGCTAGAGTTGACTATACTGAATACACTGAGAATCAATTACATATAATCTAACATCCCCCTCAAACTCATGGTGGTTTAAGAGAAACCATTTTGAGTTTGGAAGCTAAACCTCGAAAAGTTCCTGGAGGAAGAGGTTTTGTGAAGATATCAGCTAACTGATCCTGAGAGGAAATAGACTTAAGTATGAGTGTACCCTGAAGCAAATGATGACGAATGAAGTGACAATCAATCTCAATATGTTTAGTACGTTCATGGAAGACATCATTGTGAGTAATTTGAATAGCACTTCGATTATCACAGTGAAGTTTAGTTGCAGTGGAGCAATCAACGCCAAGATCCTGTAATAACCAACGTAACCAAATAAGTTCAGCTGTGGTAGCTGCCAGTGCTCTATATTCTGCTTCAGTGCTGGAACGAGCAACAACTGTTTGTTTCTTACTTCTCCAAGAGAAAAGAGAATCACCAAGAAGAAAGCAATATCCTGTAGTAGATCGACGATCAGTAGGATCACCTGCCCAATCTGCATTTGAATATGCCTGAAGCGTTAATGAAGAATGGGAAGAAAAGTGAAGTCCATCAAAAATGGTGCCTTTCAGATATCGAAGAATCCTGAGAACAGCAGCATAATGAGGAGATCGAGGTGCAGCCATAAACTGACTGATTACATGAACTGCATAGGAAATGTCAGGACGAGTAACAGTGAGATAAATTAGACTCCCAACAAGCTGTCTGTAAAGAGTAGCATCAGATAGAGATTCGCCATCATGAGAATTGAGGCGACAGTTATACTCTATAGGGGTGTCGACTATCTTGCTATCAGTGATACTGGCTCGAGAAATCAGATCTGAAGTATACTTGGCCTGAGTAAGATAATGACCATCTGTAGAAGAAGAAATTTCTAGACCAAGAAAGTAATTAAGAGGACCAAGATCTTTCATTTCGAACTGTCGACCAAGGAAGTGCTTTAGATCCTGAATACCCTGCATATCATCACCTGTAATAATCATATCATCGACATACAATAGTAGAATAGTGATGCCATGATCAGACCGTCTCAGAAAAAGAGCTGTATCAAAAGAACTACCTGAAAAACCATGCTGAGAGATAGTAGAGCTGAATTTGGCAAACCAGGCTCGAGGATCTTGCTTAAGACCATAAAGTGCCTGCCGTAGTCGACATACTCTATGAGGAAACCCCGGAGGGTGAGAAAAACCAGAAGGAAGCTTCATATAGACTTCTTTTGAGAGTTCACCATTAAGAAAAGCATTTTTGACATCCATATGAAAGAGTGGCCATTTGCGAGCTGCAGAAATGGCAATAAGAGTCCTGACAGAAGAAAGTCGAGCCACTGGAGCAAAAGTCTCCTCATAATCAATCCCATACTCCTAAGTAAAACCCCTGGCAACAAGAAGAGCCTTGTAGCGATCAATAGTACCATCTGACCGAGTCTTGATCTTATAAACCCATTTACAACCAATAGCAGATTTACCGGAAGGAAGATCAACCAAATCCCATGTTCCTGTCTTATGTAATGCATCCAACTCTTCTTTCATAGCTTGCTGCCATAAAGGGTTAGAGGAAGCCTCACGAAAAGTCTGAGGTTCCTGGAGAGAGGCAAGAGCAGAAAAGCAATGAAAGTCACGAAGATGAGAAGGAAGTGTAGTTACCCGATGAGAGCGGCGAGGTGCATGAGGGTCAGAAGGACCAGCAGGATCCACAGCTGGAACAGTATCAGTGGGCTCGTCGAAGATCGGTGCTGGAGGCTCATCAGACACGGTAGAAGGTATATCAGGAATAGAAGGAGAAGACTCCTCAGGAAAAGTAGGAAAGAGATCAGGAATAGGATCAACAGAGGAAACAGTGACATGAGGCAGTTTGTGAAACATTTTGTGTTCCCAAAAGATCACATGTCGAGAAACACGAAGACGTTTACTGATTGGATCATAACACCTATAACCTTTTTGACCAATTCCATACCCAAGAAAACAACATAATCGAGAACGAGACTGAAGTTTGTTTCGTTCATGATCTTGAAGAAGAACAAAACAGACACATCCAAAGACTCTGAGTAAGTCATAGGATGGAGAAGAATCAAACAGCAGATCATAAGGAGTTTGATTCCGAACAATAGGAGAAGGACACCGATTGATGGTGTAAACGGCAGTGAGAGCAGCTTCTCCCCAAAAGTGAGAAGGAGTAGAAGCAGCAATAGTGGTAGCACGAACAACATCGAGAATATGTCGAAGTTTGCGCTCAGCTCTGCCATTTTGCTGAGATGTGCCAGCACAAGAAGAATGGGGAAGAGTACCAAATTGATGTAGAATATCAAGAAATTCATTTGCTTTATATTATTGGGCATTATCAGATCGAAAAACTTTGATGGGTTTAGAAAACTGTGTTTCAATCATTTTAGTAAAGTCACGATATATTTGATAAAGTTCAGAACGATTTTTGAAAAGATAAATCCAAGTATATCGAGAAAAATCATCCACAAAAATAACAAAATAACGTGACCCTCCCTGTGTAGTAATGGGAGAAGGACCCATACATCAGAATGAATAAGATCAAAAGGAGAAATAGCATGAGAAACACTGTTATTAAAAGGTAAAGCAGTTTGTTTGCCAAATTGATAAGGCATACAATCAAAACTTTTATTTGAAACTGAACCCAACAAACCCCTAGAAACTAGTTGTTTAACCCTAGAAACAGATGCACGACCAAGGCGATAATGCCATAAAGCAAGAGAAGAAGTGCTCGTTCCAGAAACGGCAGAAGCAGAGAGGCAAGAAGAAGGGAGATGAAGAGAGACGAGCTCAAATAGCCTTCCGACCTTACGGGCGGTCCCAACGATCTGCCCCGTATGAGAATCCTACACAACAACACCAGTAGAAGAAAAGGTTAAAGAAAAACCAAGTTCAGTAAGTTGCCCAACAGATAAAAGATTATGAGTAAGTTGGGGAATCTGATAAACATTGGAGACAGATAAAGCTGGTGTAGAGATAGTACCAAGATGAGAGACATGCATAGGAGAACCATTGACAGTGTATATGGTAGGAAGAGAAGTGGTAGTATGTGTAGATACAACATCAGTAGAAGAAGTCATATGATTGCAGCAAGCAGAATCAAGTAGCCATGTAGGAGAATTACTTGATGTCGTAGAAAGAGCAGTGTTGGATGCACTGGAAGATGGAAGATGAACCTGATTAACCATATCCTGTAAATCTCCCATAGATAGTGATGAAGTAGATCCAGACGCGGAATGAGAATCAACAGCAGATAATTCAGACTGAGTCAAGGCAGCAGTGTTCTGAAGAATACGCTGACGAGTGTAACAAGCTTCAACAGAATGACCTTGTTCTTACAGAAACTGCAAATAATAAGAGGCTTCTTGTTGTTGTGCCGTCTGGAATTATTCCCCTTGCCTCTTGAAGCATAAGTAGAAGAACCTGCAGAAGGCAAAACAGGAGTAACAGTCTATGGAACAGAGGCTGGAGTAGCAAGAACCATAGTCTGAGAGATGGGTTCGGTCTGAAGACGTGTCTCATCATCAACTAACTCATGAATTGCTTGAGATACTGTTGGTAAAGGATTCTGATGTAGAATATGACTTCTGGCGGATTCAAACTCATCACGGAGGCTCATCAGAAACTGAAACAGTCGTCCTTGTTCACGGTGAACGTAAACTAATTTGGCGTCAGCAGAATTAGAGATGACTGGTTAAGATGCAGTTAATTGATCCCAAATAGATTTCATCCGACTGTGGTATACAGTGATGCGCTCACCTGGTTCCTGATGAATCTGATAGAGTTTGCGTGTGAGCTTAAAATTGGGTGCACCACTCGGTCCAGCATACCGAGTAACAAGTAAATCCCAGACCTCTTTTGCAATATCAAGGTTGCCAAACTCATCAATAATGGAGGAAATAGAAGTATTGCGAAACCACGTGATGATTTGATGATTAGCACTTCCCCAATCCTCCACTCGAATGGCATAGGCAGAATCAGTTTATTTTTCCTCTTTGGCTGGGATAGGACGGTCACCAGAGACATAAAGCCACAACTTGCGGCCTTTGAGATAACTACGCATGGCTTGAGACCACTGAGCAAAGTTATCTCCGTCAAAAATAACATGAATCGGACGAGAGATCTCATCATGAGGCATACCTAAATTTCAAATAGAAAAACAGACAGCAAAAATGGATTCAGGACGCGAAAATAAGTCAGAAAACACCTGAGCAAAATTTTCCAGTCAAAGTCAACGGTCAAACTGGTCAACGGGCACGGGTCAGCGGGCATGGGTCGCGGACGTGGCAGGCACAGGTCACTGGCGCGGGGCGCGGGCGCGGATCACGGGCGCTGACGTGGAGCTGACGTAAGCCTTGAGAAGGCTGGCGCATGGATCTGACGCTCCGCGCGTGGATCTGACTCGCCTGCTGTTGAACGGCGCGTGAGAAAAGATCCCCCACTTCTGGCGACGCATGTGGAGGTTTCCGGCGAAGTGCTTTATATCGCTGTGCTCGTCTCGACAGTGGCTACCTCTCTGTGGCCTTGAACTTGAGTTTCAGGCTGACGGAGGTAGGAAATCGGTGACAAACAGGAGCTATTTTGCTGGAAAAATATGAGCAAGGTTCTACACGGTTGCCGGATGGCCTGAACCGTGAGAGCAGCGGAATAGAAGAGAGGTTTCAGAGAACCTGCTCTGATACCATGAAGAAATACCTTAGTCTTGTATATTCAATGTATAATTCATGTACAATTGGGTGGCCTTATATAGGCAAGCAAAATACAGTATATGGAAACTAAACTATCTAAGGTAACTAAGCTAGAGTTGACTATACTGAATACACTGAGAATCAATTACAATCAATTACATATAATCTAACAGTTAGGAACATTTGGGGGTTGTTCTTATTTTAATATTAGACTTGTTGTATACACAATATGCGTGGGAATATGAATTTTTTTTTTTAAATAACCAAGTATAAAAATTTGAATCTTAAAGCAATGGTTATATCTCGGGTGATTCTATTTTCATCCTTAAAACGACTCTTCACATCCACTTTTTTTTTACATTCACCATTAAGCTCTATTTTTAAAAACTCTAAAACTCTTATAATCATGTGACCTTTTTATTGCTAGAATCCTCTAAACGACCACTTGATTGACAATGATTCTGAGAGTGTTGGGATTTCTAAAAATAAAATTTAATAGTGGGTGTAAAAAGAAAACGGGTGTGAAGAGCCATTTTTGGCATGCAAATAGAATCACCCTAATATCCCATACACAATTTATAATGACATCCATGTCTTGTACCCCCTAACCGCTATCGCTTCTTTCTACCTTCGTCGATCCATGATCTGTTGCTTTAATAGAACCCACCATTTGGCCGATTGGTCGCTGATACTTTGCTGGAGAAGGTATGAGTTCATACATAACTCACACAATATCTATAGATGGTGGAATATCTCTTATATTGTTATATATCTCTTATATTGTTATATATCTTTTTTTCTCAATCCCTCCCTATATATCTCTATATAATGTTCAATATCTCTCATTTTATCATGCTCTTTCTGCCCCCATTCTTGATTTTCCGAGACTTTTTTTTTTTGAGGTCGAACCATAATATCTCCTGTCTTATTTTTTTTCTCAATGTTTTTATGGTTTATTTGACAAGCATGATACGGTATTCAACTGGTTGAACCGTGAACTAACTCCCCTTCCGTTTGGTTTAACGCTCAAAACTGATCATTTATGTCCGCTGGTTTGATTACTGCTGGGTTCTAACCCTAGTTATCAGAACCGGATCAGCTTGGCCGGTCGGACCGGTGAACCGGACACTTAACCGGTCTGAGTTTATTATTGGACCGGGTAAGAAAGAAAACCAGAGTAACCCGCCTTAAACCGGCCTAAATTAGTGTGAACCGGCTGGTCAAACCGGTCAATTAATAATTCAAATTTTTTTTATGGAAGTCGCATTCATTGACTCTTAACCTCTTTAAAAGAAAGAAAATGAGAGTCCTTATTACTAGGCTACACTTTACTTGTTGTTATTACAATGCAATCTATAAAATACAACCTTATAACATTCATACACTTGTAAAAATCTCAAATATATTTAAAATAATATATATTTTGTAATTAAGCGATTCGACCGTTGACCCAGTGGTTAAACCGGTGAACCGATGCCCCGATCGGGTCGAGGTCCGGTTTTGATAACTAAGGTTTTGACATCCGACTGTTTTTTGAAAGGGAGGGGCTATTTGCAGCACAACTTTTACTAAAGGCAACACATTTAAAATATTCATTGGGTTTATTTTATCCTTTTCTAACTACAGCCCACTAATTTACCCTTTACTAAAGGCAACCCTTATTTATACAAAACAAAAGTTTTAAAATGCCATAATGGTATGATGATGTAGCATTTTATAACCATTATGGTATGATGATGTTATGAAAAAAGCACATGTTTCGATCGGAAAATTAAGAAAAAAATTTTGTGTTCGAGTTCGCATTCGGACTAGTACATCCGAATATGGATGTACACATTCGAATACCACTTACCGAATGCATTTAACAATATTCCATTTCACATAACCGAATATAGCCCCGGCCTTACATTCGGCTCTAACAGACCGAATGTTTAATTTTCATATTTGACATTAGCGTGCCGAACATTAAAACATATTTAAAAAAAAAACTCATATTCGAACACCACCTGCCAACTACATTTAACAATATTCGGTATCAGGATATCGAAAACAAAAGAACAATATTCGGTATTAAATAGCCGAATACTGAGCTTTCATATTCAGATCTACCAGTCCGAATGCGAACTCGAACACATAATTTTTTTTCTTAATTTTTCGATTGAAACGGGTGTTTTTTTCGTAATATCATCATACCATAATGGTTATAAAATGCAACTTTTCATGTTTTGAAGCAAGTTTATTTCAAATATGATGTTTATCAATAATATACAAAAAAAAAAAAACCTAAAACAAAAGCTTCAATGGCGTGCGAAGATGAAGATGAAGGAAAAGCTTCAATGGTGGCTGGTGATGGGTAATATGGGTTGCTTATAGTATTTCTGTTATGTAATGGGTTGTATTTAGTAAAGGGGTAATATGGTAATGTTAATTAAATTTTTATTGTGCTGCCTTTAGTAAAAATACAAATGGGTGAGTTGTACTTAGAAAATGAGCTGCCTTTAGTAAAAGGTGTGTTGCATATAGCCCCTCCCTTTTTGAAAACTTAAATAATGGCTAAAATGACTAAAAAGACCCCAAGATTCTTAGGCCTTGTTTGGCCCCAACTTGAAAACAATTTTCTATTTTCAAAGTTCCAAAAAACAGAAAATTAGTAAGCAAACATGTTGGTTGGTTTGTTTTCCGAAAACAATAACTAAAAAAGAGAAAACAAAAACTGATTTTATGCTCAAATTCAAAAACAAAAAAAAAAGTAGTTCTTATAGAAATCATTTTCTGTTTTCTTAAAAACACATGGGCAAGAATCGATTCGTCTCGATCTGCTTCTCAAGCACGGAGGCGACTCTCTTTCATTCACTCGCCTCTCTCTCTCTCTCTCTCTGAGATACAGACGCCGCTCCATCTGTCTCCCCAACATTATATGAGAGCAAGCATACAGCAACGAGGTATTCATAACTATCCTTCCCCAGTTTGCATATTCTGAAACTAATATGTATGTATATATATATATTTACTGGATCATCTCTATATATTCTTAGTTTTTTTTTTTTTCATTAAGTTTGATCCTCTGTTTGGTTTTCAATTTGATTCTTGAAGCACTTCAAATCACACAAGTAGGTTCTGTTCTTCATCGTCTACACCCAAATTGAATCAACCCTTCGGACTTCTTGGCAGTTCCCACTGCTTCAGTAAGCCTCTTTTTTTTTTTTTTTTTTTTTTTTCCGTCTTCTTCCTTGTTGTGTGTGTGTGTGTAGGAGTGTTGATTTATCCAGAATCACTGTTAAATATGTACAGAAAATTACAGAGAGAGAAAGAGAGAGGGATGGATACAATCTGTTTGATTAAAATCCCCAATGAAATTTTCTGTGTAAAACCCCAGCGATTACTCATCTAATTAAAATCCAAATCTAATTGAGTTTTGTATATGCTGATTAAGTGTAAGGAGCAATGTAGAGTGCTATTTTTTGAAGGATTGTGAAGAAGTTGAACCATGATATTCACGTTGAATTTGTAATGCTTGATAGAATTTGGGTTAGAAGACCTCTGTTTGAAATATTTGTTACTTCCAGTTATGGCCATGCTGCTTCCTGTGCTAGCGAGCGTTTTAAGAAACTTCTGGTGATGGATGACTTTCCTAAAATATCTGTTGAATGTTTTTTAAGCCTTACCCCACTTTATAATTGAATTAGAGTTGTAAAATGAACCTTGCCTTGCTTTGTTTTTTTGGGTTACAATGGAGGGGATTCAACCCCCAGTCCTATCCTACTCCTAACCCCTTTCTCCACCATCCGTCCACTTTTGGGCTTGTCCTTGGGGCTTGAGCTTTGCCTTTATTTAAACAGTATGATCTGCATGTTGGAAGTTCAGTTCTGAATTATGTATAAAACAATTTAACATTACATTGTCTGACATTGTAACCTTTTTCTTCCTAAACTTGAACATTAAATTTGAAGTACCTTGCTGGATTTAGTTTTCATTCTGTTCTTTATGTTAATTTGACTTTCTCATGTCAACTCTCAGTTACCTTTCTGTCATTATTTTGGCCTCTTTCTTTATATATGAATTATGATGGTGTGGTCACATTGTTCTACTAGAATTTTGTGAATTTTTTGTTGTGAGCTGGTATTTATACTCACATAAAGCTCTTGAATGGTATAAAAACTTGGAAATCGATATACTAACCCTGTATGTAGAACAAAAACTAGGTAGTTTGTCCAACCATCATCTGATAGGCATTGTTTAATTTTGATTTGATTTTTGGGCTAGGATAGTTTGTAGATGGCGGCAATTATGTTAAGCCCGATAAGTTTACAGGGTCTAATTAGTTAAAAAGGAGGTGCACTTCAGTCACGCGCTAAATGCTTTTGTCTGTCTTTACTCTTTATAGACAGGGATGGATGCAACTATGCTAAGCACAGCTTAATGGATAACATTGAGTCCTATTAGCTAATCTGGGGGTTATTCTAAAGTGCTGAATTCTTTCATTGGGAAACTTTTTTTGATTTTTTTTTACTCACCTATTTCAGCTGGTATGCTTTGGTTTTCATATTGAAAAGAGAAAAAAGTTGAAAAATATGTCAAAATGGAACTCCAAAACTTGTGGCAATCTCAGATATGTTGATAGTTGCTTTTGAGTATTGACATCATTATTTTTTTCACATGTTACGATCTTTCTAATTTCTTTTTCATTGTTATGAAAAATGTGAGACTTATGTTTATGCACAATTTTTCATACAATTTCAGGTTTTTTCTTTTGAGTATTGATTAAAGTGTGACCTATAATTTTGGATTTGTATTAGATAGATTACCTACTAACAGCTTATATATTAACTTATGCTTCATGTTTGATGACTTGTGCCACTGCATTGAAAATGCATATGGATAAATATATAGATCAATCCATGATTTTTTTAAATTCTTCCAAAGGCCTTTATGACTATAATACTGCAAAATATCATATTTGGAAAAATATAATGTTCATATTTTGATTGATTGGTATGTGCACAATTTAAATTACCAATTATTTGGATATGGATATTGTTACAGCAAGAAAAAAATGCAAATTATGTGCCAATGTTATGACTTGGCCAACATATATTGATACATGAAAAAAAAAGATAAGAGAAGAGAAAACTGAAACTGAAAAACAGTTTTACACCAAACAAGTTTTCATTATTTTGTATTTTTGAAAATTTTTTTCAATCTTATATGTGCCAAACGAGTTTTCGTATTTAGAAAACCAAAAATAGTTTGTTCTCATTCTTGAAAACAGAAAATAGAAAACTGTTTTCAGAGTTGGGGGCCAAACAAGGCCTTAAATTCTTCCAAAGCCTTTTAAGCTAAAAATGAAATTTTAAAGAAAAAAAAAAACCCCAAATTAAGAAAGCTGCAGGGCACAAATCGTCAAAACCCTAATCCTTCTCTCCTTCTCTCCTTCTCTTCTCTGTTCACATTGCAGCAACCCCACATGCCTCAGCGGCACTCCTTCCGGCTTCATCCTCACGGCCTCACGGCACAGCCGCGCAGCCCCTTCGCACTTTCGCATTTCGCACAGCCTCACGGCCCTCACAGTCTCTTAAAGCTACATCTACTTCTCTCATCCAGTCATCCTTGCTCTGTAACTTTGTAAGTAGCTACTAGCAGCTTAAGTGCTTAGCAAAGTTTGAAATATTATTTTTTTCATTGCTCTGTAACGCATCCAGTCATGCTCTATAACTCTGTATTTTTTTTTTCATCTACTCATTAAATCAGCTTCATCCTAAAATCACACATGTCTGCCGCAAGAGATTAGAAAGACATTATAATCTATCAATTGTACTTGTTTGAATTCAATTATTAGATATACAAACTCAGTTTTTTTCCGTACCAACTCCACACTAGTTTAGTTCATCAAATTTCAATATACTGCTCCTGCATTTGGTGACAGAAGGCGAGGTGGAGATTGGAATCGAGAGCTTGGGCCAGCATGATGTTGCGGCATTGTTCGGCCAGTACGGTGTAGAGTTCGTCTAGGTTTGTAGCCACCATCAATCAAGTCTTCTGTTTTGGGGTGGGAAAGTCAGTAAAAGTGATGAGAATTTTATTATATTTTGTTCTACTTCTTCTAAATGTATGTTCTAGTTGTTGGGTTATTCTCCCTTTCTCTTCTTCTCCTTTTTCCTCTTCTTCTTTTCGCCTGCAGCATGATTGGTATGTCATTCTTATGGTTATTGAGTTGTTCTTAATTTTTCTAATTCTTTCTGGCTCTTCATTTAAAAAATAAAATAAATTCATCCAACCACTAGATTTTAGGATTGGGTTTAAGAACTACAATTTTTAATTCAAATTCTTTATGCTATACAAACATAAGAATCACAATTCGAATTATGTTTAATTTTAATTCCCCCAAGCTGAATAAAAAAAATTAGAATTCTAATTCTATTCCATTCCCATTTTCTTTTTTAGCATGCCAAACGGAGTGTAGAGTAGAGATCGCTCCATTCTCTTTTATTATAGCACAGGAAGCAACACAGGCAGCAGCAGCGAAGCTAAAGACTCGAAGCCTCCCCTAACGAGAACCTTTGCCTCTCTCTCTCTTTGTGATTTGTTCTCTTCTCTAAACCCTAAATCTCTCAAAGGTACGCTTTTTATCTTCATAATCTCAATCCTTTTTCCATTTCATTCTAAAGTTTTTGCCTCTTTTACAAATTCGCTAGCTCCACTTTATGCTCAAAAACTCATTCTTTCAGGAGAATCACAGAATCAACACTCAGTAAAAACCCTAGTTTTGATTCATGATTCAAATTTTGGTACTTTAGGTTGTATATTCGATGATTCGGTGTATATAGTTTTTTATGTATCATAGTATGACAGAGTATTTGGTTTGTATTCGGCGCAATTCGGGATTTCTGCATCCCACAATTATCTATGGGCTTCAACTTAAGATATATATAAGCGTATGCTGATTAGATCGGGACTGTCTATTTTAAGGTTCATAATTTTATTTCAGTATATACATTTGTACAGATTGTGAACATTAGCAACTAAAAATCTCTGGGTGCATTTCTCTTAATATGTTATGAACTTCAATATTAGCAACCTAAAAACTTCTGGGTGTGTTTCTTTTAGCTTTCAAAATTTAATCTAGTTTTTTAATTTGTAGAACTATTAGTATTAGCAACTAGAAGTGACTAGAAAGTAGAAGCTATCGGTTTTTCTTTTTTGCTTTATTTATTTTTTTTTGTTTTATTAAATTGGAACTTTTAGAGTATATCTAGATATCAGTGACCATCAACTACTGATTTGTGTTTCTTTTAAGGCTAACCAGTTACTTTTCCTATATATGTGTTTAAAACTTTTAAATATAGTAGCATCACCAAACCGTTGGATTACGATTTTTCATGTCTCAAAAATTCGCTTTAGTATTACTATTTAGAATTTTAGATTTTAGCAACTCCAAACCATAGGATTGTGTTTCATTTAGGGTTCAAAATTTTTCCCTTCAAAACCTCACCAAGGAAGCCATTTGATGTTCTAATTTTCTTTTATTTAGGGTAAATAATACAATCGATTGAAGTAGTAAACTTACAACAACATTTGATATTCCTTCTCTCTCTCTCTCTCTCTCTCTCTATATATATATATATATATATATACATTTTTGTACTCTCACATCCTGCTTGTTGACCCCCTGATATAGTGTCTTTCTGAATGTTTTCTACTACTTTGCCTGACACAAGACGCGTCTAGAGTTCCAGAGACTATTTTCTTGCACAATAGATACCTGATAAAAAAAATTCTCACACTCACTAGTTGAGAATTTAGTGCTGAAAACAAATCAAGTTTTGTACTGACATTCTATAGCAGTTGACAGAAGATTTCTACCTTATGGGTCCTATGCTTGAGGTTTTATATTTAAATCTCTGATGCTATTGATGAGTCTGTTTTGTTAAACATGTATTGTGTTCATTTTACTTTAAAACCCATTGTGGTGATATGTCTACATTGTTATCTGGTTTGATTTAATTAGGTCAGCAAATTTTATTGCAGCTTAGCATGCTTAGCTTTTTGTAGTGGTTTGATGCTGTAGGCAGTATGCTGGTTATAGTTGGGAGATATGCAAAGGTATCATGCTGTCAGCTGCACTAGTGCAGTGACTAACAGTGCAATTAGTGCTGCATCAGCTAGGGACACTGTCCATGCTGATTCTTCTTCACTGCCAGCTAACTTCCCCTTGAATTCAAAGTAAATTTTGTTCACTGGTTTTGTTCAGTGTGGTTTGATTTTTTATAAGTACACCCGTAAAAGCACTTATAATTGTATGTTAATGTGCTGAAGATTTTCTCAATGTGCTGAAGTGTTATTGCATAAGTGTTCAGTTGGATATGATAATGTGTCTAGATTTGGATTACGGTCAATTTTTAAAGACAACATTCTTGTAGGTGATATTTCTAAAAGATTAATATTTGTTGGTACTTTATTGCTTGTTGTTGATATGGTGTAGGACTTTATTGATCCATACGGTGACACCAAAATCTAGGTATTCTCTTGTTGATTGGTCCATCATTGAAGCAATAAGAATTTGTTGACCTTAATGACGAAATATGCATTAGAAAAAAATACTTTCTTTTATTTTCGAAACGCCGGCTGCTTAAACTCTAATTCCCATAGTTCTTAATCCAATCTTGCCACTTAGTTCAAATATGCTTTTGGTCAAACTCACCCAACTTCACCACAAACTTTAAACCCCATGACTTGGTAAAAGCTGAAATCAGAAGTCATGAAACGGCACGTGTGTAGCAAATGTTTCTAACTACTGTAAGGAAACGACCTAAAATGAGAGAGGTAGGCTACTGGTTAGGTGTTCAGGCATGTAGAAGCAAAGAAGATTTGGCATTTTCTCAAAATTGTGGGCCTGATTATTTATCTTTACATGCTGCTGCTGTACTATTATTTTCCCCTGTGAAATATAATTTTGTTACTCTCACTGTTTAGGCCAGCAAAAAGACATTGTGATGAGTACAAATGAGGTGCCACAGAAAACTACTCCTCCAAAATTGGTGATATTGAACAAGGCATTGAAATTGGTACGTTCTGTCTCCCTGTTATCTGGTGAAATATGAACTGTTACTGTGATTGAGTATGTTTTGATTTTCATTCTCCCCCTCCCTCGTAAATGTGTTGCGATGAAAGTTTTGAACATGAGACTGAGGTACATTCCTTGTGACTAGTGATGTGCCAAACACATGGCATCAGAAAACTCTTTTACCTTGGGGTGAATTTGTTTGTCTGGGAAAATGGTTAGAAAGTTCTTTTGGAAGTTCAGGAGAATGTTTTGATAACTCGTGAGAAGTGTTTTAGAAAATGATGACATGCAATTTGGGAAAACTCAGAAAGCACATTGTTTCTTAATGATAAGTGTTTCTGAAATGTTTAATACAGTAAATGGCATCCCTAACCTTTTATTAGATCTCTTAAAGTACCTGAATCTGTTGGTTTCTTGTGCATCTCTTCTCCCTGTATGTTCCGACACAGTTTCGTATCAGGTTTCTAATTTCAACTTCCCATGCATCTGGTTCCAAACTCTGAATAATAGTTGAGGGGTTGGAAGGAGCACAAGGAGGATTCTCGAGGAGTCCTAGTTCTCTGTTGTTAAATTGAATCTTAATGTGCTCCATACGATATTCTTGGGTTGGCTGGAAGGTTTTAGGAGGCTCTTGATATTTGTGAATTTGTTTTTACCTTTTAGTTTTAGTTGTGTTTTTTGTTTTGCTTTGCCCTGTATACCTATCATTGTACTTTTGGCATTCTCTTTTTTCAGTTCAATCGCTTTATTTTAACCTATTGAGAAAGAAAATAACATTATTTGATTATTTAAACCTTCTGGCATTCCTCTTGAGTCTTGTCTGCGCTCATGATTATTAAAAAGTGCTTTGTGTCTAACTGTATACTACTTGCAAGCAGGCTGAACAATGGGTTGATAATATGTCATCTTTGGAGGATGAATCCACTGAAGTGGAACTAGAGGGTCGGCCTTCTAGGTTAGTATTTCTTCCGTTATGTTTTAAATTCTTTGATTATGGTTGTTTTCATGTCATTCTAAACAGATTGTGAAAACTTTCGACATATACTTCTGTAGGCTTGGACTAGGTGCAAAAATCTCGCGCCAATGCAAAATTGGACGTTCAAATGACCCTGTTGAAAGGAAATTACATGCCAAGTTGGATGCTCGAAAAAGAAAAGCAGCCCAAAGTACTGAAGAAACCACACTGTCTGCTAGAGACGGAATTGATGATGGTGATGATGAAGATGAGGATCTAGAGAGTAGAAGCAAAGCATTTTCTAAGAAGAGAGCAGTTCCTTTGTCCTCACCTTTGAAGGCAAGGCAGAAATTAAAGTAATTTGTCACTTTATTTGGGTGAGATCTTAGGAGTTGTTTATAGGGTTTAGAGATAATCTCATGAGACTTGTTTAAAAAAAAAAAAATGCCTGATGGATGTGTGGTGTTGTCACTTTATTTGAGCAGCAAGACCCCAGATTGAAATAGTTTTGTATTTTCTAATCTTGCATTAGTGAAATTGACAGAACCTTGCCATCTTGAAAAATTAACAACCTTCCTTTCATTTTGCCTGAAAATGAATTCTAAGTTTATGATATAGCTTTTGTATATTTCATATTGTCTTTCCTTGAATCCTAAAAAAATTGAAGAAAATGAAAGAAAAATGTTTTAAAATACTAGGAGTCAGGAACGAAAACACGACCGCGAATTTAGTTTAGGAATTCAGGAATTTAAAAAAAAAAAAATGTTCACATGAGCATTTTCTTTTCTTTTATATCATATATCCATATTACATATACTAAGAAGGAAAATGAAAGAGAACTGTTGAAAAATGGAGTTGATATCCTTTTCTTCGTGCTTTTCGTCCAATCGAAGCTTTTAGTAACTAGGTTTCTGATAATCATAGACTTCCATAGTCATCTTCGTAATCTAACCAATACAACTGTTTATATATTACAAATGTGTTACCAATTGGTGTACCTATTCTCATCTTCTTTACTTATTATTATTATTATTTTTTTAGCCAATGAAATATTCAAACTTTCGATTCAATCAATCTTCAGACACATATAAGCTCATCATCCACTTCATCCACATCGCTTCAATTAAAGTTCAAAAAATCGAGCCATTATTTGATCCATGAGGGGAGTCAAATTTAAAACCTTATTGTTTCTAGGCATAAGTATTAAGGCAACTGTTCTACCCATGAAATTAGTATTCTACTGTAAAAGATAAGCTATAGGAATGACTCTATTGAGCTCCCCAGCTTGGGAGGGGTAAAAACGGAAAAAAAAAAGACAAAAAGAAACAACTACTAAGGTGCGTTTGGATAAGCTTCTACTTTCTGTTTTTCTACTTTTAATAGTAAAAAAAAAAAATGAAGGTTTTTATATCATGCAAAATTTTGGAAATTACTTTTAAAAGTTGAAGTAGCAAGAGTTTCTTACTACCTATAAAAGTAACCACCAAAATTTTCACACTCAAAACTTTCATCTTTTTACCTTTAAAAGTAGAAAAACAGGAAGTAGAAGCTTATCCAAACGGACCCTAAATTTTTATGTGCTCCACATACACTTATTTATGAAAATATCAGAAATGTAAATCAGCACAAAGGCATTTTTATTCACAAAAATTAAAAAAGAATAATGAAAAGAAAATAAAATAAAAATAAAATAAATTGGAAGGTTGTGTGATGCATAATTGCATACTACACTCCCGAATGAAACTTTTATTCTCTTTCTCAATTCTTTTATATTACAACTATTTATGAAAATATCAGAAATGTAAATCAGCACAAAGGCATTTTTATTCACAAAAATTAAAAAAGAATAAAGAAAAGAAAAGAAAATAAAAATAAAATAAATTGGAAGGTTGTGTGATGCATAATTGCATACTGGACTCCCGAAAGAAACTTTTATTCTCTCTCTCAATTCTTTTATATTACAACTATCCAGTCACAACTTACACTCAAATCTTTAGATACAAAGCAAGAAACAGTGAAAAACAAAAACAGAGAAAAGAATGAATGATATCAGACTGAAAGGGTAAAAAAAAAAAAAAATACAAATTGAATACAACAAAACACCCTCGAAGAACACATTAAACACACCAAACTCTACAATTTCTAAAATGATGAGAAGAACACCTCCACCTCACCGGGTTAGTCCGCCAACCTGGTACTGACACCTCTCATGATTATGAAAATGTTATAGTAAACCAGCAATCTTTTGCACTTCTGCAAGAAGCACTTGCACACTAAAATTTTCTGATCCCTGCTATGTAGCAAGGATCCTTATGTTGATAGCCTCCTAATGAGAACTTCTAAGCTACAGTTAAAATGAAGCCAAAGATTTCGATCATATCTGTATGATTTCAGTGCACAAAGTTTGAAAAAGGATATGTCAAATTGTCCGGAGAGAGCTCTCAGAGAGACGGCTCGATAAGGCCCATCCAGACTTGTGGTGAGAAGTCACTGCCCATCCTCCTAATATGCAGGAAATGGCTCCTGTTAATCCTCCTCCCTCCGTTCAACATAAACAAAAAGAAGTGGGTTGTGTTTCACGAGTTTATGCTGGTGCTCTCATTTTCCTTCAACTCATCTGAAAATGCAGATGACCCACTTTCTGAACTTTCATCCATACAGCTCAATATGGTGTCCTCTATCAATTCGTCGAGAATGACTTCACCCATTTCAACACCAATACCATCGGCATCAAATCTAAGGTCCATCCATTTCCCAGTTTTTGCCATGTCTTTTCTGACAATCTGGTCTAGAGAACGAGGAGGAAGCTGAGGGAGGAGATGCCATTCGACTCCTTCCCATACCTCATGGATAGCATTTTCCATGTTAGGGATTGGCCGGATGTTTGGTTTTACAAATGATACCCATGGGGAGCAACCGTAATAGTGCTCACAAACCTCCATAAGAACTTCGTTGATGCTGTCAAAGAGAAGCTTCTGGTCATAACAAAGCTGATTTGAAAGGAACTCTGCTTCATCAACCAACGATGGATCAAGAAGCTGGTCTGAAGAAAGTGACCTCATGAATAATTCATCCCAGTGAAGGCCAGATGCATTCAGCACTGCTTTTACGTACTCAAATATTGATTGTTTATCATCCATACAAGCTTTTTCGCCCATCTCTTGATGTGTAGCAGAAGAGTCCTGTTCTTCAAATTGGATTCGTAGTGGCAGAATTGGTGGTTCACCTGTCAAATCTTAATTGGGTTAACTATAGCAAACAAGTAATATGATATCTAAAGTAATGAACAAATAGGATGTGATGATATTCTAATCTTGGTATGAAAAAGCCTACCGGGTTGTGTTATGGTGGTCGCAGGGCTGACGTCATCTTCTGTGAATAAAGGCTCAAGAACAGATATGGGACTCGGCCGCTCTGTTCTATCAATGGCATTTTCTAGATCTTCAACTTTCGCAGTGAGTGAAGAACCTGGTGGGGATGATAATGGAGAAGATGGTGGTTGATTTTCTTGAAATGAATCCTGGAAAAAGAACAAAAAGGATGTTGAGATAGAATGAGATGGAAATACAAGAGACAGAAGCAACAGACTTACAAACGCTTAAAAACTGACAGAAGTGCTTCCAAATATTTTAAAAATGTTCTAGAGCTATTTTAGTACTATACTAAGAAAACATGTTTATGTCAAAATAATGTCAAACGTATAAATATCAGACACAATTTATTGAAGAGGAGCTTTTGTTTTGCCCCCCACCCACTCGGGTTGTATCACTCTTGGTCTTTCATGGGAAAAGAATATCCATAAAAATTACAAGTATTCACTAGTTCATTTTAAAACACATTATATGCATAATTTTATTTATTTGATTTAATTTAATTTAAATTTTAGAATTTATTCATTTACAGTAGTAAACATTAAAAAAAAAAAATGACACCAAACAACATTAATTATATGTGCCATACAAACACCAAGTGACTGTAGTTTACCGGTTTAATGCATTCAGAATTTCCATTCACATCGCATATTTCAGCTGTATCACTATCTTGGTCATCTCTGGTAATGGATGAGCTACTTGGTTTGGAGGAGGATACATCCAAGGCATTGCTCTCTTCTTGGAATACAGGATCAATTATTTTTACATTCTCTTTTTGGAATACAGGATCAATTATTTTTACATCCTCCACATCATCTGCAGAAATTTATGAACCGCTAAATCAATATAAAAAATTTTAAACACAAGCACAAGGATACATAAACAGCTTCTTACCATAAATTTGACAACAGAAATAGCAATACCTTCAGAACTCATCTCATCTTTGATGGAACAGATGGTTTTTTCCTCTTCATTATCATGAGTAGGTTTGTCTGAGATATATGGATTTGAGGTAGAAGCTTGAGCTTTATCATCAGGGTTGTCATATGTGGTTTCTAAGTTTTGCATAGACGGACCTGTATGGTTGACATTGTTTTCTCGTCTGAGCTGCCAAGTATTCTCACTGACCCTCCGAAGATTTTCATGAGGGGATAATATCATCTGTGCAGTTACAAAACCATGCTCCAAGTCCCTTCCAGGACTGCAAATAGGAGAAAAGTTGTACTCAGGAAGAGAGAGTATCCTTCCCAGCGTTTTTGGAGCCTGTCTGCTCAAGAAATCCTCATCCTCACCCCCATGGCTTAGCATCTCAGAGAGATGTTTCTTAGCCTCAGAGTAGATGTTAGATACCCTCTGCTTGGAATAACCTTCACTTTCATGTTCCATGCTTATTTCACAGTTTTCCTTCTTGCTAGTCTTGTCTCCCCTCTTGACACCAATGGAAAGTTTGGGAATTCTTTCAGTATAGAAATGGTTTTTACTTGGAGAACTCCTTCCAACATTTTCCCCGCCAAGCCCTTTATTTCCATCTCCCAAGTTCTGATGCTCACAAGGAATTCTATGTAAAACACCTTCTGGAGAGATCCCGTGCCGCTCCTTTCCCATAGCATTTTTCAACTTCCTTCTAATTTCGGTAAAAGAAAATTGGGAAGTTGCTCTTTCATTCAACCCATTATTTCTCATGATGTGGTGAGATTGCAGTGATGAATGAAGAGTCGTTTCAGTTTCAGTTTCAGTTGCAGAATTTCGCCAGCCTACTGGTCCAGGCTTCAAGATGACAATTCTATTGGAAGGTTGAGAACTCTCAATTTCGTTCGATGGGTTTCTTTCCTGAGACTTAATCTTTCTCCTGAAAAATTTCCGCTGTTTACGATTAATGAGCTCCTTAGATTGTCTCAAATTATTAAGCTCCTGTTTTGGTAAGTTGGATTCCGCAAGTGACTTGGATTTTTCATCTTTCTCTACCCAAGAATCCTGCAAATTTTGAATGTGTTTAACCAGCAGAGAGTTTGGATCTTGCAAGAGTTTCAGAAACAATTCCTTGTTCGAAATTAAAGTCTGAAGGGCATCCGCGAATTCTTTGGAGTGGTGAATTTTCCCATCTTCTGTGAGATGTTCCCCATTAACAAACTTCTGATTTATGAACACCTTAGTTGCTTCACTTAATCTTTCTTCAAAATCAGACTGCTTCTGGTTTGACTGGATGTCAACTTCGCCCGACTGGTCATGCTCCACACAACTAATACTCTTCTGATGGATCTGGCTGCAGAGCTCTTCCATTATAGCATCTATATCAAGATTATTTACAGACTGTTGCTCTGAATTTTGATGACAAGAGTTTTCAGATCCCACATTTTCAGCAGAATTCATATCATGGATGGGTATATCAGTGGTTTTTTTGCGAGTCTTGTTTGTTCTTTTTCGGTTCTTTCTTATGTGGCCTCCAGTTTCTGATTCAGACTGTTTTTGTTCTACTTCAGCACTGCTAATCTGCTTCTTTGGGTCCTGCTCACCGACCATCTCTTCTTCTATGAGTTTCTTCACACTTGGTTTACCAGCATCAGCTGTTGCTATCATGTTCTCATCTCCATCCTAAAACATTTAGAAGTTAGAATAATCAAATTATATACATATAGTTCAACCATTAGTGAATAGATTAAGGTTCACCACCAAGGGGATATTCCAATGGTAAACTTTACAAAGTTCATTACCCAATCTCCCATGCATAGTATTCACTAAAATTACAAAGTACACATTCAGTTTGGATATGTAGTAAGTTGTCAACACTTACATCAGTGCCATGACACCTCTCATCCAAATTAGTCAGCATCTGAAGTTTGCTCTTTGAAATTCCAGCACCTGCAGAAGGAAAAAGAAAATTTAACAACTATGTGGAACATTGTAATTTTTTATAATTTAAAAGAAATATATTAGAGATTAATCCACTTATCAAATTAAGAAAAAAACAAAATTCAACTTAACATGTTTAACAAGAACGTATTGTTTTCCACTAATGCCTAAAAAATACACACATCTGAACACCATAGAAGATTACTTCCCATATTCTAATCAGTTCATGAAGACTTGGCAACCAGTTCAAATATATATATATATATATATCCACACAGAGTGTGTTCATCCAAAAGACCATTTTTCCTAGTTTCGGTTTGGACTTATTTTAGGGGGGTAGGGGTGGGGAGCTCATGTAAATTTTTGAATCAGGTTATTATTTAGAATCAGTTATACCATAATGTAAAGTCTGTCCAGATACAAGAAAAATTCTTACCGTCAGCATGCCTACTCCCCCGTCTCCTATCCGAAAGCAGCTTCCGAGTGGATCCACCACCATGGCGGAAGTCGAAGATACTAATCAGACCCCACATACAGCCTAACTGATCTTTCTCATATCGCACAGGGCGTCTTTGTGATCTCTTTCCCATAATGAAGAGGCGATTCTTTGACCTTATGATGCTCTGTTCATTCAAATTTTCTTATTACTATGACCACATGAAAACTGATAAACAGGCAAAAATAAATAAATAAATAAAATAAGAGAAACAGCACTTAAAGACTACAAACAAAATAGTTGATATCCCCTCATCCCCACTCAAATTCTTCATCAATAGAACTTGACGTTGATATGATAGGGATAGGCACAAGGCTGCCATAAACTTCAAAGGAGATATAAAAGATGAACAGAATAAGTAAAATGAGACAAATTACACATCTAATCATACACACACACACACAAAGCATTCCACTATTGATATTTCTCTCAAAGTCAAATTTGCTGACCCCAGTAACATACAAAATGTGACTTATGAGATGACAATTATTAAATCACAGAAAATAGGAGAAAAATGATTTAAGTTGTGACAGATGAAGCACAAAAGAAGATGAAGTTTGGAAGCACTGTAACAAAATCTTGTTTACTTGTTCAGAGAGAGAAAGTTGGGTTTCTAGTCCCAGCTCTCTATTAAGTTCTAAGAGACTTGAAAAAATTATTACCCTGAAGATAAAAGCTTCAATTTCCTCTGCAAAAGTCATACCAAAATAATCCATTTCAAATTTTTTTATTAGGATTCTTCAAATCAAAAAACATGCCAAAACATATAGAATTATCTTTTAAACACAAACAATTAAATGTCAATCAGACACATTTCATAAGAAA
>JAESVK010070863.1:0-11143 GCA_017140935.1 Hamamelis virginiana
TTTATATTTTTGTTTAGCATAAATTATTAAAATGATTATTTAATGCTGATCTATCGTAATTTAATAATGATGCTATATTTTCAATACCTATAACCATAAACCTGCGATTGTGCTAAATCTTCAGCCGTTACATGTATTTGGGGACGTCCAACTGATAAATGTTCCCATGCCCAAAGCTGTTTCATTATGAATCATATGGAAAATATTAAATGTATAATTTTGATGGCATTGTATATTGATAATATTAATTGTATATTTTTACTTATAAGCCTTTTTTTGGCATTTTTTAGTTAGTATACCAACCTGTAGTAGTGTCAAATTCCCCCATATTTGAGCACTTTCCCTACGCGCAGTTGTACATTGTGATCTGTACAAACATGCCAACGTAGCACTCCCCCAACTGTACTGTGCAGCAACCATTAAATCCTCCAACAACTGTAGATACATCAATGGCACTTTGCCACCTGTACTATCCGGACAAATAGTAGATCCAATGAGATATAAAATATATGCTCTGGCATAACACAAGCGCTGATTCCTGTCCGTTATGGACGTGGTTAGATGTGCTGTGTTCCTAAAATTCTTTTCAATCCATGATAATGTGACTGAAGACCCTCTAATAACTGAGGGACGAGTACCCAACAATCTTTCACACAAATCACCCCAATTAAGCTTTGTAGGACCACTAACTGCTTCTCCGTTGATCCTTAACCCCAATATTCTGTGCACATCTTCAAGAGTGATTGTCATCTCGCCAATCCGGAAATGAAATGTATGTGTTTCAGGTCTCCATCGCTCAACGAGTGCAGTTATTAACGAATGGTCTACTTGAATATGTCTAATCTTACATACCCATTCAAACCCTGCATTGTAGACATCAGTTCTTATAATTTCTGGTAATTCCCACTGCCTACGATGCCTGCAAAACAAAATGTTGTTCTATACAATAACACGGGTTAGTCCAGCACATGTTGAATAACTTTTTTAAATAATACATTTATAAACTATTCTGTTTTAATATTTTCTCACATGTCCGTTCCAAACATCAACAGATCGATGTTTGTCTTGTTGTGTCAATAGCGATAAATTATCTGGGCCCGGATTAACCCCGCATATTGTCCTTGAACCGTGATTCACGTGCCCACCTTTGGTTCTTGGCCTACGTGCCATATCTACAATTTCCTGTAAAAAACAGCATATTCAAATGAGAAAACGCTGCTCCAACTGAAGAGGCAAAACTGTAGGCAAAATGCCTCCACCCAATTTTACTCGGCAAATTTGCCGAGAGATGGAGGAGAGAGAGAGCTCTCGGCAAATTAGCCACGTAAACAATTTTTCCAATTTTGATTTGTGCAACGGATCTCTCTCAACGGAAACCTGCTATGCAAGTGATATTTGTGCAGCAAATTTGATCTATAAAATGAATATAAGACATACCTCTTATGCATCCACAAGCTGATTTTTTAAGAAACAATTTGGGAAGAGCCGTTGCTGTACCAGACCACCTTCCTCACCAAGACTGTACCATACCACCTTCCTCACCAAGAAAAATCACCAAGTGAGATAAAATGGCTTCCTTTTGATAAGATACACGGTGTCTTTCATGCGATTGTTGTTGCGCAGAGAAGGGAGTTCTTTCCACAGCTTCTAGAGAGGGGAGCTTGAAGACTTGAGGTTGAGCAGGTCAGACCTGATATGGCCATTGTCAACAATCTTCTTTTTCTTCTTCTAGAAGAAACTAGAAGATAAACATGATATATCTTACTTTTTATCTTTATTTATTTTATTTATTTGTTATTTTTACCGAAAATCAATTATGTTTTGTCTTTTACTTTATCTGTTACTTTGTATTTTGCTTAGAACTCATTTAACTCATTTCGTTTAAGTAATTTTTTTTATCATAACATGATAAGTATTTATTCTAATTTTATAACTTGTATTTCAAATTTTGAAAATTTGACCGTTGGATTAGATAAACTGCTTATCAATTTCATGTTCGGCAAATATCACAGTGATCCAACGGTTAGTTTCTAATATATGTCAATGTGAAAAATTGTGACATTTTATGTTATTCAAAATATCACCGTTTTTTTCGTAGTAAACAATTTTTCATAAACCGACCGTTGGATCATTGTGATTTTTGGTAAACATGAAATTGATAAGTAGGTTATATAATCCAACGGTCAATTTTACAAAATATGTACTGCATTTGTCCTAATTGAGGTCAAGTTGCGTAAGGTGCACATTATAATATAAGCACTGTGCATTGAATATTATATTTATTGTGGCTAATTTCTATTTTTTATTTTCATGGATTATGAAAATAATCAATATTTTACTAGTCTCTTAAGCGGTGATGTGGTTTTTGATGATAATTTTTGTGGCGAAAGTGCTGATAATGCCAACCAATATTCTAATGAACCGGAATTGGCATATGCAAATTTTGAATTCCCATATGCAAATTATATATTTCAATTTAAAATTTTGGCAAATGAAAGCAATTTTTTTTTATTTTGAATTTTAAATTTTCCATACTTCAATTTAATTTAAAACTATTAAAAATTTGTCGTTAAAATATCAATTATCGGTACAAAATACTATTTTTAAAATTGTGTTACAAAATATGGCCGTTTATATCATATTCAAATTATGGTTTGACCAAAAATCAAAATAACATTAAAATATTAATGTTCGGCATTTTGCATGGTCATGGTTGGAGTGACCTTTCATTTCGATATGCGAATTGTAGAGGCAAAACACTGTTCATGGGGGGAGAGGAAAAATGGCTATTAATGGTTGGAGATGCTCAAGCCCCCTACAAATTCAAAATGACACTATATATTTAATTAAACCCATGATTAAAAGCACTAATTTAATCATTAACACATACATGCTCACCCCAAAATAAAAGGCTCCAAAAAACCCCTTATTTATAAGCACTTCAAGTTTTGGGAAGTTTATTAAAAAAAAAACAAAAAAAACTTCAATAAAATTAGTGAAATGGTTGTTTGGTTAGCATTGTGATAACACCATGTATTATTTTGTTCCATATGCTATCAATAACATGTAAAACAGGTCATTAAAACTATTCACTAATTTATGAGTAAAGTATTATTGATTGCTAAGCTCACATCTTCTAACTTTCAGTCTTTGGATACATCAATAATATCATCTGCCTTGCTGTACACGTGCTTCGCACGTGAGTGACTAATTTTTAGATGACCTGTTTTGGATGTGTGATAAGGATCATTTGGTCAAAGGACATCGTGAAGCACGTGCTGTCAAATATAATGAAAAGAGAAGTTGTAAATTAAAGGAAGTCAAATTTAATTCCTATCAATTTATAATAATAGTGGAAAAAACAATTAAATAGTTTGGCTTGGTCAAAATTGATGACAAACAAATTTGACCAAAATACAATTACTCACAAGGACGAACTCACCCAAGAACGCACCTACAAATTGTCTTCAAAATTTGACCAAATGATCGTAAATTACCGATACAGACAAACTCCCCAACACAACACCTACAGATTATTAAAGGATAAAATAACTGTACAAGCAAAATAAGATCACCACAGCAAATCATAAAATGTACAATATATCTACAACAAAATAAAAGACAGATAATTTTAGTCTATATATATTACAGGATTTATAATACAGCATAAAATATTAAAAGATGTTCACAAAAAAAAAAAAAGAAAAACACAATATAGTCAGAACAAAAAGGAAACCCCTTTAACACTCCAACTGTTTGATGCTAATGAGGTAGCACACGAAATTTAACAAAAGGAAAATGTCGTTTCCCAGAAGTGGACGCGAGTTCAAATATGCATCTATAACCACAGTAGAGATTGTTTGCTTCATGGAAATTTGCCCAACCTTTTCTGAGTTTTACTCTCCTGTTACCATTATTATACTTTGTTCCCCTGTCCAGCTGAAATGTCCACACTTTCTTAGATATATCTTCTATTAAAATTGTATCCACTATATGAAGACCAGCTGAACGAACAAATTCTATTGGAATATGCTGAAACATAGAAATCAATAACAAGAATCAGTGATTCAATATAAGTCACAAACGTAACAGTATAAAATAATATGAAATAAAGGATTATGATAAACAAGAATTAAATAAGGGATTATTAAAATAAAACAAATTAGGCATAGACCATGTAGGGTTTTTTGGGGTGACAGTTTGATGCATTCAAAATAACAACAAAATTAGGGCCTGAATTTGAACGCAGCTCTGCTTGCCGAACCATTTTCTGACCTACAAAATAGAACCAAAAGTAATAGTAATTTAATAAACATATAAGAAGAAATAGAGAGAAAATGTTCATACGAAAAAATAGAAATAATTACTTTTCATATTTTGTTGATTTATACTCTGACATAAAGGTCCATCTATTACTTCCTCTTTGATTGGCATTCGTGTACACCTATCAAAATCCTTCATACAACCACTATGACCAAATACATACACAAAAAAACTGGACTTGCCTAATCTTTCAAAAACAAAAATTTCTCCAAATCTTATTTTATGGTGAGCAACAAAGGTAGCCCAACCATCTGCAAAGTAGATTTCTATTTCATTCTCCACACGCAACTGTATTCGCCAACTTCCTTTGTAAGTTGTCAACAAGCAATCTTTAGATATGGTCTCGATCAAGTGTGATCGTTTTGAGAAAGCTTTAGGTATCAGCTGCAGCAAAAGACGAAAGTTATCTCAATCATAAACACTGTTGCTTCATCTAACATGAAGCACAAATTCATGTTAAATTATCCTATAAAACCACATATAATAGCAAATCTAAAAAATTCATAAAAGAATATTACCATTTGTTTAGAAAAATTATTCACCATAACTTTGAAAAATCAAGTGGAGCATAATTTTCGTTCACTTTCTTCTGATTGTCCCATGAGAAAAATAATATCAGATAATATCACATCAAGCATAGGAATATATCAAATCAAAATACGAAAATGAAAATCGAGTCAAGGAAACAGAACGTAGGTTAAGCAATATTATTCTCTGGCTTTGTTAGTAGGATTGAAACTGGTTACAATCCACAAGGATGCGTACAACATCCCAAATTGGATTCTTTACCCATTCGAAAAAAAAACATTGGTCTACAGAATTCTCTAATTACAATGCTCTATCTCTCTCTCTCTCTCTAAAAATTAACATGGCACTTGCTATCCCCAAATTGCCAACAGTTATTAACCTCAATCATACAAGTTCCAATCCAGATCTAGCATAAATAAGCAAAATCCCAACTAAACCGAAAATTCGTGTATGAATTATTATTTCACTATGTTTTGCATATGAATTTGTAAACAAATTTTCCATTTTCAATAAAAAAAAAAAATCAGAAAATGATGGTCATTAGCACGAACTAAAGTAAAATTAACAAAACAATTGCATCTCATGAATAGTAACTTTTGAAACTATGCCTATGTTGCCAAAGTAGCTTTAATTTTAATTAGCAAATCGTAACTTTCAGCTGCCGTAATTACCACCACAATATAAATAAATAAAATTTTGGCACTTTGGCATCATCAAAACAATCACCAATCAGAAGACATGGAAGTTTGGCCATCATATGCACACATGAGACAATCAAAAAATATATATATAACTTTTTTAATAAATTTTCACAGTAATACAGAAAATTATTAAAAGAAAATAAAAGGTATCAGTTTTTTAATGTAGAAAATTACGGGAAAATGATACATAAGTGTGTATGTGTGTATGCATTTCTAGGAGAACACTAATGTCAATTCCAAACAATATAATATAAGTATAGCATTCAGACCTCTCGGCAAATTTTGGTGTCCTTTATAAATTCAACCGTATCTGCAACCCACCAAAAAGAAAATAATAACAATAATAACACCAAGATAAATGAAAAATATGCTCAAAAGGTGAAGAAAATAGGACAAACCAGATAACTACATTATACCAACTGAAATACATTAATACCATTGCCCAGTGGTATCAGCTAAGTTTCCAAGCTAATATTGTCCAATGGAAATAAATTTTATTACATCCAAGAGATGAGAGACATCAATAGTGAAAAAGTCAGAAAATCCATCGAATCACTGACCAAATCATGTAGACAAACCTGGAAGCGAGCAAAATCAAAGTGAGCTGCCTATCTCAACAGCATGAGCACACTGAAGAAGGTAGACCGAAAGAGAACGAAAAGCAAAAGCCAGGATTAAAAACAAATAACCAAAATATTGTAATGTGTGTTACTTCCACAGCTCTCAAAAGCTTGAGTTGCATGTTTGAATGCATTTTTCGCCCTAAAATAAAGCAAAAATATACATTACATGATCAATTCAGAAGAATGATCAATTCCACAAACGAGTTACTCGCCCAAGCATAACATATTAGGGTTAGGGTTATAAATCATAAAATGAGAATGGCAAAGATGCAATAGGTAGAAAGATTACAAATACAGACATGCAGAGGTGAGCTCTTAACTTGATGCCGAAGAGAAATGTTGGAGAAGAAAGCAGAAGTGTATCGCAGTCGCGGTCAGGGGACAAAAGCAAATATAAGGTCCTCAGCTCCGTGGCAGGCACTGGGTTCTCGCCTTCTCGGTGAGGTGTGGACTTGGTGAAAGAAGATATACGTCGAAATAGATGTGCCGACGGCGTCGCGCAGTCGTGGTGAGGGGAGAATAGTAGATCTGAAGCCAGCAGCTGCAAGTCGAGAAAAGGGAGAGGA
Source organism: Hamamelis virginiana (assembly GCA_017140935.1). Taxonomy (NCBI): domain Eukaryota; kingdom Viridiplantae; phylum Streptophyta; class Magnoliopsida; order Saxifragales; family Hamamelidaceae; genus Hamamelis; species Hamamelis virginiana. The sequence continues at coordinate 6,742 of JAESVK010070863.1, forward strand.
TTATAAGAAATCAACTATGAGATATTGGAAAGTCACATTGATTGACAGAGGGATATGGGCGGCAACCTGCACAGCGCATTCTGCAGCCTGCGCTCAATAAATGTGCTGTCGATTTCACCCCGAACCCCACAACAATTTAGATGAAATGACTGGATTGCCCTTTATTTTTTGTGTTTTTTGGCTTCAGTTACGAAGGGCGTTAAGATCATTGAGTCGCCCCTATTACCTATGCAGTCAGTTTGCAGGCTTTGCAATCAATTGCTTTTTGATGAAATTACTTAATTGCCCTTTATGTTTTGTTTCTTTTGGCTTCAGTTCCTAAGGGCGTTGTGGTCATTGCGGCGATCCTATCAACCTTAGATGGACAGGCCGACCTATGTAGTCAGATTGACTGAGTTACTTGCTCCCATTTAATGATAGAACCGGATTTGTTCATCCATAAAATTTTATAATTTTTTGTTGTAAAGTGAAAGTTGGGCATGATATGAAAATGCCAGCCGGAAGGACATTGATTGCATCCATCAATTAAAACGCATGAAATTGTCCCCGTTTTGAAGTATGAACTTTCCCCAGCCGCTGGATGCAAAGTATAGCCAAGTGTATTGATCCTACAAAAATCATAGTAAACCTAGGCCACTTACACCCTAGCAGAGGATCTGTTGTGTGTCACCCACGTTTTATCATAAAGCTTCTCTTAGAAGCTTCTTTATAGCAAAACTGCATAAAAAGAACGAGCAGAAAAATAAAATAAAAACGCATTCTATTTCTTCGACTTCAATAAGATGAAAACAAAAAACACCCTGACTTCACATTTCAAAAAACAAAAAACATTCGCTTTCTTGCACTATTGTGTGTAACCCTAACATCCATTCCAACTGTTTTTCATAAATTTACAATAAAAAAAAACAAAAACAAAAAACCCATTTCGTCTTCAATTTTCGGAGGAGGAGGAGAAGAAATCGTCGTCGCCATCAAGCACTGGGGATCCGACACCGGCCGGAGGAGCAGGAGGCGGCAGAGGAGGTGGGGGGGACCAAACTGAGATAGAAGACACCTCGCGATGCCTTTGACCTGTGCATCTGACGTGTCTAAGCGTTGGTTCATCGCCACCCAACGCTCCACGTTTTCTTCACGGTGGAGATTGAAGGAGCGATTCGTGTTATCTACCGTGGAGAGGATCCTCTCCAGCAAATCTACAACCATCTCCCTTAAAATTCTCGCAAGAGGGCCCGGTGATGGAGGGTGGCTGGGTGGAGGTCGGTTTGGCGGTGTGGAAGCCATGGCGGTTTGGAAATGGGAAGGAGTAGTGCGATCGACGCAATGGGTAGAAAAGGGGTATGGTTACTCATGTCCGTTCTCACTTGATACTTAAATATCTATAGCAGGTTTTCTTTGTGAATCCCAAACGACGGCACCACTACCGGTTCATAGCATTTAATGCTTAATAAGCATTCATGATAGATGGGATTAGACGCGGAGACCGATGGAAACATTGCTCCTTTGTAATTAAGTAGATATGTTCATGCATACAAATGTTAGACTAATTAAGGAACGGAGAATCAGTCATTTATTTATTTTAATTTTTTTTTTTTTTTGGTGTAATAGCACTTTGGTATTATTATTTAAATGTAATTATTTTTAAATAAAGGCAAATTAATGAACTGTTAGTCATTTATTTAAATTTTCTTTTTCTTATAACAATTCTGTTCGAATATAAAAAATGTAATTATTTTTTCATTTAAATGTACATACTAGTGAGCTTAATGGCAATCAGTTGCAGTCCGGACTGCAACTGGACTCTTCTTTTTCATTTTGCAATGCTCCGGTGGTAGGATACAAAGTGTTTCTGACCGTTGGATATGATGCACACCCCCTGCATGATATGTCTGCAAAAATTCATGCCGATTCGAGGATATGCCGATCGGAGGATAGGAATTTTGTTAAATCATACAGATCTATTGGTTCAATTGCCCGATCGCCCGATAAATTAGTGAACAGTTGACATCATATGGATTCATTTAAAACGATTCAATCTATTGGGATCGCCCAATAAATTAGTGAACAAGTGAGATCACATGGTTAATCAACCGGTTTGATGACCCGATCGCCCGATAAAATTGATAAAATGGTAAACATGTGACATCCCATAGATTAATCCCATGGTTCGATCTCCCGGTAAATTAGTGACAAGTTGACATCACATTGTTAATCCAATAATCACATGGTTAATCCAATACAGTTTAAAATAATTTGAAAACATAAAATTAATAAGAGAAACATATTGAAATATTCAATCAGTAATTTATATGTGAAGTTATTTCAAACTGTGTGTTTCTTAATTTAAATATCAACCCCAAGAGGTTTGGGTATGGTATACGAAGATGATCAATAATTTAAGGGTTTCAAAACGGTGGCGTATTGGAATTATAACAAAAATAACATTACAGGAATTATAGCATAAAGAACAGTACGGAAATTATATATAAAATAAAATAAAATGATTAACGCAACACCAAGTTGCGCAATGGATGGCGACAAAGCGACACCGTATTCACGGGCGGTAAGATATGTATGAGTAGGATAATACCGCAACTCCACCGAAACGACACTGTTTCAATTTTTCGGGAAGTTGCGCTAATGGGTTATATTTAATACGATACCGAATCATTTGCCAGTCAACTTGAATACGAAACGACGACACCATCATTGGCTCAGAGCATTTAATGCTCAGTAGTCATTCATATGATTGCTGGGATTGGACGCATAGACGGATCGAATCCTTGCTCACACTTTAACTTACATACATATATGCTACAATGCACACTTTAAAGTAACACTTCAGTTGATGACATGAATTAAATAAAATGATTTAATGATTTCAATTTCACTTAATAATCGGAATACATTTTGAATTTAATTTAATTTCTTTTTAAATTTACTAAATGAATATTTAATATTCATTTAATTAGTTTTAAAATTAAAATATTTAATTTTTATATTTTAATTTATTGGCTCACTGATAACTTTAATATTCAAATAAATAAAAAATAACATTTGATTTAATTACATTTTTAATGTAGTTAAATAAATTTTATTAACTATAGTCTAGCTAATAGTATTAAATTAAAACCATTAATAATTATTTAATTTTTTTGACACAGTAATTATTATTTCTAATTTAAATTTTTATTTGTGTGATAAAATTAATTATTAATAATTACAATAATTTTATATATTGGTGACACAATTAATTGTGTTAAAATCAATTAATAGTGATAAAAGCACTTAATAGTGGGTTGGAATTCTTTAAATGGTGTAATCAATTAATAAAAGCAATTTAAATGGTGACAATAGCCATGTCACCGTTTAAACATGAGGCTGCAGTTAAATTAGTCAGTAACTACTGACGGAAATAAACTCCAATTAAAGTGCTGCATTGGAGCACCATTTTATCCTTGAAAGTTGAGTCTGACACTAAATTGCCACTTAAAGTGCTGCACTACAAATGTTCTAAGTAAGTAATGTAAATATGTTCAATTTGACAAATGTTAGGCTAATTAATGAACGGTTAAAGTCATTTATTTATTGAAGACATTTATTTATTTATTTATTTGTGTAATAACAATTTGATTGTGATAAATAAATGTAATTGTTTTTTAATTAAGGCAAATTAATGAACAGTTAAAGTAATTTATTATTATTATTTTTTTTGTAATAACAATTTTGTTCTAATAAAAATATGTAATTATTTTTTCATTTAAATGTATATACTCGTGAGACTAATGGCGATCCGCTGTAGTCCGGACTTCAACTGGTAGGTTCCAAATTCTGACCGTTGGATATGATCCACTGGTTCGATCGCTCGATAAGTTAGTGAACAAGTGAGATCATATGGTTACTCAACCGATTCGATCGCCCGACCACCCAATAAATTAGTTAAAAGTTGACATCACATAGTAAATCCACTGGTTCGATCGCCTGATAAATTAGTGAACAGTTGACATCACATGATTAATCAACTGGTTCGATCGCCCGATTGCAATCATAAATTAGTGAACAGTTGACATCACATGGTTAATCCACTGGATCGATCACCCGATAAGTTAGTGAACAAGTGAGATCACATAGTTACTCAACCAGTGCGATCGCCCGATTGCAATCATAAATTAGTAAACAGTTGACATCACATGGTTAATCCACTAGTTCAATCGCCCGATAAGTTAGTGAACAAGTGCGAACACATGGTTACTCAACCGGTGCGATCGCCCGATTGCAATCATAAATTAGTGAACAGTTGACATCACATGGTTAATCCACTGGTTCGATCGCCCGATAAGTTAGTGAACACGTGAGATCACATGGTTACTCAACCGGTGCGATCGCCCGATTGCAATCATAAATT
>JAESVK010070864.1:0-14298 GCA_017140935.1 Hamamelis virginiana
CTTCTTCCCTAGTACTGATTTTTAAATGGGGGAACCAAAATTGAACTTAATTTTAGGAAGAACAAGTACTGCTGCATGATTCTTCCCAAAGAACCCCATGCGTTTAAATTGCACTCCAGGGTTTGATGATAAGCATATGGGTAGGAGGAGGTCATCAGTGTCAATATCAGCACCAACTTCATCCTCAACTCTGCTAAATACATTGGCGCATTCCACTGACATTTGACCATGAACTTGCATTCTTAGAAATGTCGAATAGTTACAGACTGTCTTCTCCAACATTAATGTGTCATCGGATATTGCCCCATGTGACCATAAGTAATCACCAGCGAGTACGCTAATGTCCAAGTCTAAAAGTGGATTTCCAAGCTACAAATTGCAGACAGAGAAGCAATTGAATTAACCTTCTATAAAATAAAGAAATTTTAAGGAAAGTGATTGTCAATGATAGGGGGATTATTACAGCAATGGCTTTGAGCTTTATGGGTCTGATGTTAGTCTGCTTGTTGTAATCAAGAATCAAGGCTGCAAGTTGAGGAATGTAATGGCCTACAAGCAGGAATACATTTTCCAAATTTATTTAAACCCAATGTTTATTTTTTTCAATTAAACCTTAATCAAGCAATATCATAGAAAAATGTATTTGTCAATTACCTGCATAGCTTGCCCCGGTTAAAAATAAATCCGAATATTGATACTGTGAGAATGCTTCCAACTAGTTGATAATAAATTTCAAATTATCTGCAGCTGCAATAACTCAAATAGTCAATATTCGAAAACCATAGATTAAAAAAAAAAATCCACAATTAATAATTTTTTAAAAAAAAAATTACATACCCGTCAGAGTATCATTCCAACCATTGTAATTTTCAGTTGTGTTGGAGTATGGATACCCGACCCCGATTGGTGACTCGACATATAACATGTTAGATTCCGTTCAAAGTTCCAAAATGGAATGAAAATTATCATCAACTCCACTAATAGTTTGTCCTCCATATAAAATAGAATGTTTAATTAGAGCAATTTTACCTAAATTCCAAGAAAATTGATTCTTGACCAGAACTCCATACTCTGCAGGTTGAAATGGGCCATGATCCATGAATGCACCAATTAGGGAGAACAACCGGGACCTAGTGTACAAGTTTAAGAGTATCCATCAAGAAAAGTTTGAAATATGAAATTGACATAATTAATGTGATGATAAATAAATTAATTAATTAAACTTAATTCAATGTTAAACCTCCATTGAGCCATAAGGTTAATGGACGTGAAAGAGGGTCAGGTGAGTCAGCTTCGACAAAGTAATAAAAAAGTGCCCACCCTTGTTGGGCGTCTGTCACAATGTAACCAGCATACTGCTTAAAATTGACATTGGCAGGTTGTCCTGGTAGACCTGTTACTTGCTCAGCCCATGATTTAGAGCAGAAGAAAAACAAGAATAAAGTGATGGTAAAGGACACTGTTGGGCCCGTTTTCGATCCATTGATGCAATTTATTTGACTGATATAGCATTGGAGATGCTCTTAGGATCCGTTTGCGTTAGGTTATGCTAAAATCACTTTTAGAGAACTATTTTTTCACATTTTTCTTTTAAATTGTCTTCAAATCATATCTTCACATATCAACATTTTCATACTAAAAGTGATTGTGGTAAAAGTTGAGGCCTCCTTACTTTTGCCACAATCACTATTAGTATGAAAATTTGGCATGAATTCTATCATTCCTTCAAATTGTTTAAAAGTGATTATCATTTCCCCACTTAGATCAAGTGAAATTTTAAGCTCCAAAAGTAATTTTAGGAAAAGCTAATGCAAACGGACCTTTAGTAGAGACTGGGGTCCTCATTGAATGGTAAAGGATACTAATGGGAATCCAACCAAAGTGGATGATTAAATTTTTTATTTGTGAAATTAATTGCTTTGGTACAATGCCATGAATGGTGATAATTAAGGGTTGGTTCCCAACATGTGAAAGTCTATTTCCAAGAATATTAATATTTGTTGGCTTGCAATTGTGATGATAACCAAGTTTTGTCAATTTCCAATGGTTGCAACCCTAGTTAACAGAACCAGACTAGCCAGGCCAGTTTGACAGGTCTAACCGGTCAATTAATAATTCAAAATATTTTTTTATGGAAGTTGCATTTCTTGAAGTTGGAAAAAAGAAAGGAAATGGAAGCTAGTCTTTACCACTAGGCTATGCTTTACTTGTTGTTATTATAATACAATCTATAAAATATAATCTTATTACATTCATATACTTATAAAAATCTCAAATATATTGAAATAATATATATTTTGTAATTAAGCGGTCCGACCGTTGACCCAGTGGTTAGATCAGTGAACCGGTGCCTTGACCGGGTCGATGTTCGGTCCGCTTCTGATAACTATGGCTGCAACTAGCTTGATGAAGCTAAGTATGCATGGGAAGAAGGTGCACCTTTGGAAGCCGCATATGGATGCATGGAAGGAGGTGCTCGGCACTATTATTGAAAGCATGGCTTCCATTATATACACATATATGCAGAAATGTTGAAGACTTTGAGTGACTGAGAGTGAATAGGATTAGTCTTCCAATGGGGATTGAGAGAGTGAGTTGAGTGGGGTGTACTTGGGTTCAAGCTGGGGCAGAACCAAGTAGGAGGCTGAAGAGGGCTGTAGCCCTCCCAAACTTTGGCCAAATTTTTTTTTAGCCTTATTAGTTTACACTATGATGGGTTTAGCCTACTCCAGCCCAATGTTTAGCCCACCCCAGCCCAAATACTTGCCCAATAATTTAGCCCAATTACCCAATCTTTCTCTTTCTCTTCCTTCCTATGCCCCTGACCCTCATCTCACTCTCTTGTAACTCCTGTAAGATTTGCTCCTATAAGGTATTTGCTAATTTAGGGCCTGTTTGGATAAGTTTCTACTTCCATTTTTTACTTATTTACATATTTGCTCTTTTTTTTTTTTTGGTTTGGTTGCTGTAATTATTAATAAAAATCTCTTTCTATTATCTTGATTGTTGTATTAAACGGTCATTGCTATATTTTAAAATTTATGAGAAACATAAGATTTTGAACTTTTAATTTGAGTTGAGTTTCACTTGCAAAATAGCATATTAGCTCGCCTTATCGCCTATGTAGATTTTGAAATTTATATCATCCAAATTGAATATTGAATTTGCAAAATAGCACAATAAAATCAATAAAGAGACCGTAGGGTACAGCTTCAATAGTGTATTTTCTTTTATTTCTTTTGTGCTAGTCTTTTGTAATGATCGAATATATATTTTCTTTTGTTTTAGTTAAATTATAATATAGTCGTGCATATCAGTTGCATTTGTTAATAATTTTCTGTTAAATTTTATGTTTTATAAGCATTTGTTACGTGTATTCAATGTAACTTTCGAAAGCCTAGTGTTTGATAATTTTCTTGAAAGAGTAGATAAAAAGAAAAAATAAATTAGCCCCCCTAGAACAAAAATCCTGGTTCCGCCCCTGGGTTCAAGGGACTTGGGTTTGGGGTACATCCTAAGTGGAACTTCTTATACCAATTATTCTCATTTTCTCTCATATTAATGAAGAAGACTATCACTCCCGTGGATGTAGGCAATTTAGGTCGAACCACGTGTGGACACCCCATTTTTACCAATTATTTCTACCATATGTCCATGCAAATGATCAACTAGAATAGCTGATCATTTGGTGAGGAATTGGCCTTGTAAAGACCAAATTGCCCATATTGCCCTTTTCTGAGGGAAAGGACAGTCCATTATTTCATGTGTACATTTGGATTCGAATCAACCCATTTTTATTGTATTTGACTTTTGAGGTGTTTTAGAACATCCCTGTAAATTTTCATGGCATTCTGATGAGAGCTCGATAGGTAATTAGGGTTTTTGCGACTTGAAGGGCATTTTCGTCCTTTTTCTCGTATAATTTCCGAATGACCTCCGAATTCGAAACGGATTGTTTCATGAGGTTTATATGGATGTGGGGAGTGTATTTGGTGTGTCAATTGAGCCTTTGAATGGTTGGGATGAATTCTCCCAAAATCGAGCCCACGGGTAAGGATGAGCTGAATTAGGGTTTTGTTCAAATCGACCGTGAATTGATCGTTTTCACCAAAACAAAAGATTTTCAAAACATGTTGTTAAGTACCAATTTCATGTTGAAATCATGTTTTTAGAAGTGGTGCAAGCCTAGTTGATCAATTTTACAAAACAGAGAATGGTTATATGACCAATTTTGGCACAACCGGGTCAATTGGCTAGCTTTTTGCTAAAACCCTTGACCATGGTCAATTGATTTTAACCCAAAAACATTCTAAAAATGTGGAGGATCAAAACACGGTCGTTTTGAGCCCTGAACCATCGGGTTTGGATCAAATTTGACCAAAATATGGCCAAAATTCGAAAAACCAAAAATTGGGGAACAAAATTGGGAAAGTCAGCATGGTGACCGTCCAGCTAGGACGGCCAACCGTCCATGCCTAGGACGGCCATCAGCTGGCTCGAGCCAATTTTGCCATTTTGGAAAATTTGACTTATTTTGACCGATTTGATTTGATTTTTTGGCATAAATTCGAAGGGTTTCAGCTTTCAAACCCTAGAGAGATTCATTCTAAGCCCTAGGATCGTTTTTTAGAGGGATTGATCCTAGCCATTCAAGGTTTTGAACCCTAACCCTATATATGTTGCATTATGAGAGGTTGAGAAGGGGGAGAGATTTCTAGGGTTTTGGAGAGGAGGCTACAGATTCTTTAGCTCTTCATCTCTACACCATTGAAGGGGCAAGGATCGAAGGCTAAGAGCTTGGAGGAGGCTAGCCAAGAAGGGGATCGAAGGGTAAACACTCAACCATAGCCTTGTTCTTTGATGGATTTTCATTTTACTTTGTAGGAGTTTTCTCTATGCATGTTTGAATAGGTTTATCTCTTTCTCTTATTTATGTTAGTATGCATGATTAGGGTTAGCCTTGTTTTGATTTTGTGTGAATATGCATGTTAGGGTTAGCTTTCTTGTTATTTTATGTACGTATGCATGATTAGAAGTAGTTGTATCATTATTCTATATGAGTATGCATGTTAGGGTTAGCTTTCTTGTGATTTTATGTACGTATGCATGATTAGAAGTAGTTTTATCATTATTCTATGTGAGTATGCATGTTAGGGTTAGCTTTCTTGTTATTTTATGTACGTATGCATGATTAGAAGTAGTTTTATTATTATTTTATGTGAGTATGCATGTTAGGGTTAGTTTCTTGTGATTTTATGTGTGTAAGCATGCTAGGGTTAGTTTTTGTTATGATTTTATGTTTAAGATGAGTCCGTTGTTATTATTTCATGTATGCGAGCATGCCTAGGGTAAGTATTGATATATTCATATTGTTATTTGAATCTCTAAATGTTTGATTGATGGTATTAATGATGATATGAATGTGTTAATATGTATTCTTGACATGTGATGAGTTGTGAGTCATTTTTTATGTTTTTTTATGATTATTTGAACACTTGATATTGATTTGATTGTTTGAACATGAAAATTGTGTACGAGGGAGCGTGCAAAGGTAAGATTCTCCCCTTGTGTTTAAACTAATTATTTAAGCATATTTTTGTGTAGTTTTTGATATGTTTTGCATGGTAAATTAGTCAAGCATATTAGATTGTAAGCTAGGGTGTTTATTTGATGTTTTTATGGATTAAAAATGGTTTTTTAAGTTATTTTAATTATGTATTCAAATCTGTCCAGATTTGAATACATGGTTTAAAGTGGTTTAATTAACATTTTTAAGCCATATTTTGCATGATTTTATTAGTAGTTTCATAGTATATTCATGTAGAAAGCATGCTAGGACATTTTCACATTTTTATTCTTTGTTTTCATGATTTTTAGAGTGGTTAAAGGTTAATGCTCAAATCTGTCCGGATTTGTTTATGCCTTTAAATCACTTCTAAAGATTATTTTAGGGCCAAATCCAACTTAGGAATATGCTTAGGATCACATAGTTTGATTAGTATGCATTTAGGAACATTTTCATGCATGATTAGAATTGATTTTGTGAATGTTTGATTAATTTAGTTAAATTACAGCATGCATTTGCATTAGTATGTTAGGGTTTTTAGATTAACTTTAGGGCTAGTTAGAGACCCTAGGCTAGGAAGGTCACTTGACCTTCCCTAGGAATTTCCTTTGTTGTAAAAATCATACTCAGATTTGAGTATTTTAATCAATTTGAGAGTCAACCTTCGAGATATTTTATAAAAAGATTTTTGATGCAATATTTATGAAATAAATATGATTTTATGAGTTTGATTATTAATTGATTTTCAAAAGATTTGAAATGTTTTAAAGATTTTCTTACCTTGGAATGAAATTCCTCCCATATGATTTGTTTTAATTTCTTGAAAATCTTTGAAAAAGATTTTTAATTGGAATTGATTTCTAAAGATAAGAATTGTTTTAGAATATTTGGATTTTATGAATATCTTTTAATTTGAAATGATTTCAAATAAATGATTTTGAAAGAATAAAAACTCTCGAAGTTAGAGTCTTGAATTAGGTTGAAATACCTTTGATGATGTGATCGATTACAATAGGAGAGTCCTAGGGTAGTCGAACTACGTGGACTTTGATACTTGCTAGGTGATACTAGTAAGTTACGTAGGCGCTAACAGGGCTCAAGTCCACCCTAGGATGCCCGTAGGGTGTCCTAGGTTTTAGGGGTTTGTTTGTATATATTTTTTATTATTATTAATATAACTAAATATAGATAATGCATTTATATCAATATTTTTTTGGTTGATTAGATTATTTAGGATTGTTTGCATTAAGGATTTAAATAGCCCAAATAAATTAGAAGTCCTTTAATTAGGGCGAGGTGGGTGCCTACAAGTGAAAGCTTGGAACCTTCCCACGTCGTAACCTAGCCCCCGGATCCAACTCTGGTTTGTAGACAGTCTTTTCATTAAAAATGGAGTTTGTTTTGTTTTGATTTAAAAAAATAAAATATTTTTCATGGTTTCCTTATTCCTTAAAAATAAGGTGGCGACTCCTTTGTTTGATTTCTAAACCCCCCAAATCACATCGCCCGGTGATGATGTGGACATACACCCAAAGCCCCGTCCACGAGGCTGGTCCACACCACGTAAAATTTCTTGTGTTCTTTATTATGTGTGTTTGTTATTTTTCTTCTTGTGCTAAATACCTTGGGTGATTATTTTTCTTGTGGATTTATTCCCAACAAGTGGTATCAAAGCTTTGGTTGAAGCACAAGGCATCACGCAACAATTAAATGGCAAAAAAAAAAAAAAAAAAAAACTTTGGTTGAAGCACAAATGATGTGCTAGATTAGCATCCAAGAGGGGGCTCGTGAGGAGAAAGCTCCAAGGGTGTTTAGTTGCCACATACCAAAGGAGAATCTCGGGTTAAAGGAGATCCATATAGCAAAGGAGAATCTCGGGTTAAATGAGATCCATATACCAAAGAGGGAATCTCAAGTTAAAGGAGATTCACAACATGGACGAGGTGCAAGTCCAAGGACGTGCAGGCTGCATGCATCATGGGGGTGATGCGTAGGGGCAGTGAGGCATTGACCAAATGGCACTCCAATGGAGGGGGTGTGGGGCATCCTATGGTGGAGGTGTATCCATGGCAATTCCATCCCCTATTGGGTAGAGGGGGTGATCGTTGGGAATCCACCCAAATCGGATGATTAAATTTTTTATTGGTGAAATTAATTGCTTTGGTACAATACCATGAATGGTGATAATTAAGGGTTAGTTCCCAACATGTGGAAGTCTATTTCGAAGAATATTAATATTTGTTGGCTTGCAATTGTGGTGATAACCAAGTTTTGTCAATTTCCAATGGCTGCAACTGGCTTGATGAAGCTAAGTATGCATGGTTTGAAGGTGCACCTTGGGAAGCCGCATATGGATGCATGGAAGGAGGTGCTCGGCACTAGTATTGAAAGCATGGCTGCCATTATATATACTTATATGCAGAAACGATGAAGACTTGAGTGATTGGGAGTGAATAGGATTAGTCTTCCAAAGGGGATTGAGAGAGTGAGTTGAGTGGGGTATTGTGAGACCCCAAAATTTTGAATAGTAAATTTTCTAATAGTAAATTTTCAATAGTAAATTTTCTTAATTATTATTATTTTATTTTATTTATTGCACACTTGGCATTTTGCCATTGGGCAATGAAATGTGCCATGTGGTCATCAATTAAGAAGGGTGCATGAGAATTTATGTACACCCTTGGGTGACATCTAAAATGTGAATGGTGGGTATATATGAATGGTGGATAAATGTGAATGGTGGGTAAATATGAATGGTGGATAAATGTGAATGATGGGTATATATGAATGGTGGATGAATGAAAGAATGGTGGATGAATCTAAGAGTGGTAGTTAAATTTGAGAGTGGTAGATAAATTTGAGAATGGAAGATGAGAATGGTGGATGAATGTAAGAATGGTGGATAAATTTGAGAATGGAAGATGAGAATGGTGGATGGATGTAAGAATGGTGGATAAATTTGAGAATGGAAGATGAATCATTTCTCTATAAATACCACATTTCAAATGCTAATGAATACACAAGTAGTAGAGAAGAAAGAATTTAGAGAAAGAAAAGAGTGAGAAGTACTCTTGGAATTGGCAAGGAGTAAGCACTTGAAGTTCAACATACACACAACCAAGGTAGAGTTCTACTATCTTACATATTTCATGTTGAGTTTGAAAGAAAATAATAGTGGGTTGGCATTTCCTACTCTTTTCTATCTTGATTTTAGCTTAATTGATGAGCTTATATCATGATTTGGTGAAATTGGGAGGTGTTTGTTTGCCTAGAAAATTCTAGGAAAATTTAGAACAAATTGAATTTCAAAATAGAGCATACTGTTTGGGTATTTTTGAATTGGTTAGAGGCCGAATTGATCTAAACCTTCTTCATGAAAGTTGTAGGTCTTTCCATTAGCTTTCTAACGAATCCGACCTTGACTTATTTGGAATTTTGTGTGGAGAGTTATGATTTTTTTACTAAAAACTGTTTTTGGATGGGTTTAAATCATGACAATGAAATATGGAGATTTCAAATCTTAGATTTTTATATGAAAATGAAAATCTGAAACTTTGGGACTATTTTTCCCATCAATTATATCAACTCAAGATCATGTGTATCAATTTTGGGAATTTTCCGATGAGTAGATAAATTTCTATAATTTTCTGAAGTTTAGAAATACTGAAACTTTGAAAATTTGTAGTATATTGTGTATATGTCCGAAAATTCTGAAATTTGAGTATATTGTAAAGCTTGAATTTATGGATTTTTAGAGACAAGAATCATGGAAAAAGACCTATGGATGAATGGAAATTTCTAGAGAGAGAAAGTTTCCTTGAAGCTTTAATAGTGACACAAAGTGTATTTTCATAGTTTATCGAAAAATTATGATTTTTACATATATGATGTAGATTGATTTTATATGAATTTAGAACTTTGAATCACTTCAATTGGATGTGAATTGTGAGAGAAATTGAGAACCGAAGTTGCCGAAAAATCGGAAATTTTATTAACGAGCCTACTTGGGCATCATTTTTAAATATGTTCGGATGGGAGGTGTTATACACCACCATGATATTTTGAAAGCTTATATCACACTGATTCTATAACATCTTGAATCATCCAAATCGGATGAGTAACGAAGGAGTTATAAGTGTGCAAAGTTGGCCAAAAAGAATGGATTATTGTATAGAAAATACATGTGGATAGAAAATTAACTATCTTCCAAATTGTGAGTCTTTGGAAAATAGTTAATTTTCATGAATAATTGATTTTTATAAAATCATGATGATTAGTGAAAGACCTTGGAAATACAAGTTATGGAAATTATATTGGCATATATATAAACTGTTAATATATGCATGTGATATTTGTAAAGTTTATAACATGCTGTTATTATTATGAATAAAATGATGAAGCATGTTAATTGTTATGTATAAAATACATACATATGATGTTTGCCATAATTATTGCACATAAAATTGGCATATGGCATGTGGTGATGATGTTATGAGAAAGTGACTGGGTTTAACAGTAAATTCCATACATCTCATAGTAACAATGTGTTTTGAGAAAATAAAACCGTACACTTGTCATGTGAATATGCGTATATGGGCGCGCATGTTACGCGTGCAAGCAAAGCGGACAATATTGTTACTTGGAGAAGTACGGGGTGTTACAGTGGCACAGTTACATGTGGTGGCTCAAGTTGAGTGAGCAGAATGATTTATTTGTATATCACTGATATAAATGTTGATATGAGATATATGTTGAGCTGATATACTATGAAATGTATGCACAAATTGACATACATGAATTGTTGATATGAGATGTATGCCATATGTATTGCATAATTGCATCTGGCATGAGACACAGTTACATGTGAAATATATTGCATAGAAAATCATATGCATTTATGATTATTTTTGTAACTGTGGAGTTGAGATACCACCGATGGACAAAAGATCCTGGAAACAGTTAGTGCACTAATATATCACCCTTGCTAAAAATAGTACGTAAACCCTCTTGTCAATGAGTGACAATCGCGGTAGGTCCTAAAAAGGCGGGGACTGGGTGATATACATCCTAAAAAGGCGGGGATGCTGTGGTTAAAATGGTTAGTGCATTAATATATCACCCTTGCTAAAAACAGTACGTAAATCCTCTTGTCAATGAGTGACAATCGCGGTAGGTCCTAAAAAGGCGGGGACTGGGTGATATACATCCTAAAAAGGCGGGGATGCTGTTGTGGTTAAGATGGTTGAGTATCTTAAAAATAAGGTAGCCATCTGTTATGAGAATGGTTGATGTTTTGCAGGAAAAGCAGGACAGAGAAGATGGTTGAGTACCTTAAAAATAAGGTAGCCATCTGTTATGTGAATGGTTGATGTTTTGCAGGAAAAGCAGGACAGAGAAGATGGTTGAGTACCTTAAAAATGAGGAAAAGCAGAACAGAGAAAATGACAGGTATGACTGCATGAGTATTGCATCATATATCTGTCATATGCATAAAGCATGCATGTACTGTAAAATTGTTTATTGTGAAAAAGTGATGGATATATTCTGTAATATATATAAATGAATTACAGATATGATGATTTATTTATGTGATATTTGGTTGATGATAAAATTTGTTGACAGATATGAGAATATGGAAGGATGTGAATATTTCTGAATGTATTGAGATAAGAAGATATTGTATTCTTGTAATATGAATAACAATAATAAAAATGACTCACCATGGACTAGGCAATTTTGCCGAACCATGTAAATCCTGGTGTTTGTTTATTTTTCTGCTATGTGTTTTCTTTAAGAGGATGACACGTTATCAGCATGAGACTCTATCCAACTCAGTAAACTAAATGGATGTTTTTGAAATTTGGGTACATTACGGGACTGTACTCAGGATACAAACTAGTACTCAGCGCTATCTTTAATTGTTGAGATGTTGAAAAAAAAAAATATTTAAAGACTTCCGCACGCGTATTTTGAAAAACTGTGTTAATTTTAAAAAGAAATTACTCAAAAGATAAGCGCTTGGTGTTTTATGTCACTGTGGCATTTCCGCATAGGGGTAACCCTGTGTGGGGTGTTACAGGTATACTTGGGTTTGGGGTATATCCTAAGTGGAACTTCTTGTGCCAATTGTACTCATTTTCTCTCATAATGAAGAAGACTATCACTCCCATGGATGTAGGCAATTTGGGCCGAACCACGTAAAATTCCTTGTGTTCTTTATTGTGTGTTTGCTATTTTTCTTCATGTGCTTAATATCTTAAATGATTATTTTTCTTGTAGATTTATTCCCAACAAACACATCATTAATCTCTTTCACTCATTGTGAATTTCAGGGCAAAATAGTAGGATACGACCTATCCATCCATATATGTGTGAATTCCACAACCGTTATTTCATGTCAAAATTAATGAGTTTGAGCCACCATTAAAAGGACTTACTTCTTCCCATTCTTTATTAACCAGCCTACGCGTGAGAATCTGTAGGCCAACGCACATGTGCTTCACACGTGCATTTGATTAACTTGACATATCTGAGCCTTTCCCAAAACAAGTTGTGCGGACCCATGCCAATTGATCTTCGATATTGCTCCAATTTGCAATACAGTCTTTGAATGACACCTATTTGAATGGTAGCATTTCCCTTCTGTTCAAGAGTTTAACGAATTTAAAGTTCTTAAATCTTTCCCACAATAATCTCTCTGGCACCTTTCCTGATCCACCCAATTCTCTAAATGAAATTGACCAGACATATAATACTATAGAGGGAGCATTCAGTGGCGCATTAGATAGAAGTCATTTTGCTTGCCATCTTAATCTTTGGAAATTGGAATACTGTTCCTCTTTCGATGTAAGGTATGAACACTCAAGCTGAAGTAAGAGCAACAAATTAAGGATGGAAATCTATTCTCAATATGGAATTATGATGGAAAGATTGCATATGAAGATGTAATTAAAGCAATAGAAGACTTTGACATCAGATATTGCGTTGGTACCGGTGTAAACTTTCATGTTGTTATGTAAAATAACAACTACAATCATGCCCAAGATCACAATTATCATAATATAATATAATTACATAATGCGGAAATCAAACAACATACCCGGATCCATAATCGCAATCTTCGCGCGATCAAATCTTCAAATAGAACAGTCTTCGTTCTATGATGGAAAAAGGTTTCTCTCTCTTGACCCTATTTCTCCTTCTATCAATTTCTTCAGATAATCTGATGGGTAATCTGAATACCTATTTATGGGTAGAGAGAGGACCAGTTTCCCATTTCGATTAGAACTCCACTAGCCCATCATAGTAGGAGATATTAGGAAACCATTTCTAATATTAACCAATCAGAAATAGGATAGAAGTGGTTAACATTATCCCATAAACCCACTATGTCACATGTGCTAATATTACGTGGGTCATTAATAAAGATTTAAATTTAAATTTAAATTTAAATCTTACATTCTCCCACTTGGCCCATGTGATAACTTTATAGTAGAATTTAATGAGTAACATTACGTGTGCAATAAACCACATCCACTGTAAAAATCATGCTCTGTTAGCATGACCCTACAGCGTGGAACTGTATCTAGTGCCCATGTTTCATAGCTTCGTGACAATGATATAGTCTACAACCTACTCTCTTTACCTAGTATTGGTTTTTATGTCATAATTTTTGGAATAATTATGCTTATTGTTATCCATGGTTTTATTATGGATCATAGGAGTATGGAGCTCATGTCATATCTACTATTCCAACTGTGCCATATATTTTTGAGTATTCCGATGGGAGGTATGTGTTATGTTATTGTCTCTGTAAGACTGGGTTCCTGTATCCTTTACCAAACAATATATATTGTATTCTTTTTCAGCAAAGTACAAGTTCAAAATCCTGCTGCATTGCCCTCAAATCCCAAGAAACGAGTGACAGCTTGTTGGGAACCTACAGTAATAGCTACAATTATTATTCCTAGTGAGTAAGCTCTCGTACTGATACTCCCTTTACATTTTACCCAATTATACTTTTTCTTTCACAGAATGTAAAGCATTTATTCATGCACTCTTTCGTTGTTACTTGAAGGTATGTGGGATCTGTTATCACCCTTTGCTCTGAGAGGAGAGGGCAGCAGTTGGAATACTCGTTTATTGACAGGTAGGTTTTGTGTCAGGGCTGTTGTCATTTTATCACTTGCTTACAGATCAACTATTCAGGGATCTCATGTGGATCTTTAGACTTGTTATTGTTCAATGTTTTATTTTTTAAAACGGAGGGTCCTGATCACCAGATGTACACTTTTTTACTAGATTTTGTTCCTTGGTTGTGATTATTGTCTATTTTGATTCTTTGAGTTTCTGTATATGCAGTCAACGGGCCTTTATGAAGTATCGCATACCTTTGAGGGAAATTGTTGTTGACTTCTATAATGAATTGAAGAGTATAACATCAGGTTATGCATCATTCGATTATGAGGATGCAGAGTAAGTATGGTCTCTCTCTTTCTCTGTGTGTGTGTGTGTGTGTGAGGCTCAATACATCTACGGATCTAACTGGGGCCACTAAAAGGGCACCGAAAGGGTGTGATGCATGAATTGGTGGGTGGTTGTGTGAGGCTCAATACACATCTACATATCAAACTGGGGCCACTGGAAGGGCACCGAAAGGGTGTGATGCATGAATCAGTGGCCCATAAGAAGCGCAGTGGTGTGTCGCGTGCGAGCGCCCACGCGCGCGTTTG
>JAESVK010070870.1:0-20251 GCA_017140935.1 Hamamelis virginiana
CCTTTCTGAGCTGAAATATCGAGAAAATAGAGCTGGTTTCGGATTGGATAATCGCAGTGGAAGATAAGGCATGGATTGGCCTTGGATGTGCGGGAAAGTTGCATGGAAGGAAGACTTGGGTCTTGTGTTAATGCATTCCAGGCTCTGCATACAAACTTGAATTGAATAAGAGATGTTATGGGAAGCCTGGAAAGTATATCAAGAACAATGTCCCGAGCGAGAAACTCCATCCCAGTACTCGTTTGACGATAAGAATTATCACCATCATCTTCTTCTTCTAGCTTGCATGATCTTCTTCTTTTGCCTGGTTTGATCTCAAAAATTGAGTCCATGACGAACAGAAATCACCCACAAAGTAAAGTTGCAGGCTGCTGGTGGCTTGGAGAAGATAGAAGAAAAGGGACTTTGTGACTCTGTCACTTGTCACTTTGTGACTTTGTGCTAGATATGTATTGTGGACTTTGATAAAAACAACCAATTAATTGGGTATTGTAATAGACTCATAGGAAACGGAAGCTACAAGGAATTGGGTGCTTTGTGGGTCCACCATTGAAGAAATTTTCTCTCTTGTGAGCAAGTGGGTTTCTTTTTCCTCTCTCTCTCTCTCTTTAATGTTTGATGGGGTCCTCTCAACAATTTGCACCGTTCATGGCTGTAATGTGATGTAGAGAAATGCAGAATTTTCTGGGTTTTTTCTGGCTGTGTGTTAATGGATTGATGGTGACCTTGCAGCAGCATGAGGGTGTTCAATAAGAGCAAATTTGACTTCATCTTGCTCTACTTTGAGACAAGCATATAGTATAAGAGGGGAATATATTCCCCCCCCTCCCTTTTTTTTTTTTGAAGAGCTGCCTTTGGCTGGTAGATGAAATTCTTTTTCTTTGCAGAAAGGACCAAAAAGACTGTTAAAAAAGATGAAGAAGAAGTCAGTAGAGGTGATGATTACAAGATACAAAGATAGTCCAAAGTCTAGAGATGATCAAAATGATATAACAGTAGAAGAGGATCTGTGGCCTGAGACCCAACCAAAGCTTTATAGTGTGGTGAAAACACTTTGATGGCCACCTCACTAGAAGATTTTGGGATTTTTTTTTTTTTATTTCTTCCTTATCAAGAATTCCATCTTTCCATATGAGATCTATGAATCCAAAATTTTCATCGTCGAAAAGAATAAAATTGCTCTTTTAATGGTGTTTGAGGGATTCCAATGAAGGTAAGTATGTGGATGTAACTTGGGCAAAAATGTCTTCTCTCGTGACCTCCAAAATGGTTCTTTCGTAAATTTTTTGAGTAGGCATTACCAACTTTTTTTATGGTAATTGATTCATCTATGGTGAAAACCTTTTGGGCATCATACCTAATCAAATTACTCGAGTTTAGTTCGATAAAAGGGTAGTTTAAGCTCGTTAATTTATAAGATAAATGAGTTAACCATAAGCTTTATTTTATTTTTATTTTTCTCATTAACTTATCTAGTAAAGCTTGAGCAGCCTAGTACTCGATTGAGGTCGAACCATTTATGGTCCTACAAAAGGAAGTTAGAGAGCAACACGATTTTATTTTTTGGCTTGAATTTTTTATTTTTAACATAAATCAAGTATATAGAAGTCATTTTTTAAGTTTTCTACATTAATTTTTAACTTTCCCTTATTGTAATTTAAGGTTGCAAATTAATCAAGTCGTTCGTGAATAGCTCGCGAACAAGCTCGATAATAAACAAGATAATGCTCAAACATACCGAAACTCGGCTCGTTTAACTTAGACTCGAGCTTGGCTTCGAAGTTAAATAATCAAGCTTTTGGCCAAGCCAAGCTTGAGCAACCCAAAGCTTAGCTTGGCTCGGCTCGTTTGCTGCCCTAATCTTATGTAAGTATGGAGTTAATAGATAATTGTGAAATACATATTGTGAAAAATAAATTGTTGGATTATAAATTCTACTCATGAATTTCATGTATGTCAAAAATTATGGTGATCTAATGTAAACATTTCAAAATATGGACAAGAAAAAAATGTAACTACAGAAAATTGTCACAGTATTTTCAATGACGTTTATATTTTTGAAAAACTGACAATTAGATCATTGTGATTTTTAGCATGCATGCAGGACCGGCCCTGAGGGGAGGCCCAAGAGGCCTCCGTCTTAGGCAGCCCAAAGAAGAGTAAAGTTTAGGGGCATCCAATCAGCCCAGATTAAAACATAAGTCCATCATAGCTTCAGCCCAATAGCCTCTCAGTCCACAGACTCTCAATCCAGCCCAATAGCCCATTATAGCTTCAGCCCAAAAAAAAAAAAAAAATTGGATCCCAATTTAGCATACCAGCCGACCGGCTCATCATCTCCTTCCCATTCTCCCAAGTCCCAATTCCCAAATCCCAAATTCCCAATCTCCCATTCTCGTCTTCACTCTTCAAGTTCAGAGTTCAGACTTCACTCTCGCACAGTCACGGGCGGCCCATCTCCCTCCCATTCTCCCAATCTCTCATTCTCGTCGGGCCTGGTTCAGACTTCACTCTCTCTCTCTGGACTCTCGCACAGTCACGACTCACGACTCACGACTCACGACTCACCGAGTCACCGGTAAGTCCCAAATCCCAATCTCCCAAGACCCCCTTAAGGGCTTGCTTACAAATTTTTTAGGGTTTTGTTACAATTTTTTAAGGTTTTTTGGTATAGGAGCATTGTCTATGAACTATGAAGATTAATTGGTTTAATTTTTTAGGGTTTCGTTACAAATTTTTTAAATTCTGATTAATTAATTGATATTGTAATTAATCAAGTCATTTAGAACGCATTTGACTTTAAAATTTTGATTTGTAAGCAAATCAAAAGTAGCGCGTCCTATAAATATATCTTCTTTCATCTTCATTTAATCCTTTGAGGGCTCTATTTATAAAATAAGATAAGATGTTTTGAGTAGTTTAAAAGTAGCACGTCCCATGGTCACTTTTGGATTATACTAAATTATTGCTAGAATGTTCGAAAAGTATTATTTTCGGTTCAATTCCATTATATGATACTTTTAATTATTTTAATTAAACTTGTTTTTCTCGCGTATAAGTGATTGGTTTTCAAGAATAATTATAAAAATGTAATTTCAATTTTTTATAAAATGTAAATGTAAAATTTTCAGATATAAATAATGAAGCCATTTATTTGAAAAGCCCTTTAAGGATTATGAACAATGAAAAAGGGTTATGAGGTGATTTAGAAAAACTTTTTAAGCAGTGATTGATCCAAGTTATCTTAGGGATTATGAAGTGATTTTAGAAAAACTTTTTAAGCAGTGATTGATCCAAGTTATCTTAGGCACCGTTGAGGCGGCAACTCCATGCTTAACTTTAGTCGACAAGTGGCTATGCGATTTTTTTTAGGCTTTAATCTCGTTGAATTCTCATTTTCTTTATTATGATCAATGTTTCTCCTTTTGTCTCTTGCTTTTTTTTTTTTCTTCTTAGATGCTTTAATTTGAAGTCCTCTCAATGGAATCCTACTTACTTTTTTAGTTCAGTGATAGTCTCTTGAATATATATTCAATTGGTAGAGGATGTTAGTTCCTTGAATGTTTCTTTGTAGATATTTGGGGAATTTTGCATCATGTAGCTGTGATTGGCCAAATATTCCTGCTTCAAACTTATTGGTAGCTAATATTTTTTGATATTTTAATATTAGGTTGTCTTTTTTATTTTCTGTTGACATTTGTGCATTATGTTGCTGAGGATTGGTTGATTCTCATTCTCATTCTTCAATTTATTTTTGACATTGATAACTTAGGAAAAGAAATACACAAAATAATAATTTGTAGAAAATTTAGATTCTAGGGAAAGAAGAGTGTAATTATGGATGTAATAGTCTAAAGAAGTCTGTTACAGCATTTGTATCCACTGCTGTTTTTTCGATGTGATCAAGTATGACACTTTAATTAGCAACTTTGCGAGTGCAAAAACAAGAAGATCAAAATTTATGTGATGTGTCGCTGGCTTGCTGTTAATGATTTTTTATTTATTTGAGGATGTTGATTTTTCGGATAATTACATAAAAAAAATAAACAATATTTGTACATTTATGTTTAATAATATATTTCCTCGCATTTACAAAGTTTTTTTTCCCTTTTAGAAAACAGAAAAAGAAGAAGAAGTCAACTATGTTTTAGTAATTGATAGAGATATTTGTAATGCTCGGATTACTTGGGTATATTCTACTATTTAGCCTCTATATATATTCGTAATGATGACATGAGGTTCGGGGGTGATCTTATTGAAAACCCTCATTTTGAATTGATTGCTGTAGGTCTTCTTTAATTTATTAGTTTAATTATATTTGTAATGATGACAAGAGGTTCGGGGGTGATCCTATTGAAAACCCTCCTTTTGAATTGATTGCTGTAGGTCTTCTTTAATTTATTAGTTTAATTATATTCGTAATGATGACAGGAGGTTTGAGGGTGATCCTATTGAAAACCCTCCTTTTGAATTGATTGTTGTAGGTTTTCTTTAATTTACTAGTTTAATTATATTTGTAATGATGATAGGAGGTTCGGGTGCTGTGAATTGATTGTTATAGGTTTTAGCTTATGAGAAATTAAGGTTCAATAACTAAAATTTTGCAAAAAAAAATTTTTTTAGTCAATAGGAGCATCGTTTTAGGAGCTCACCTAGGGCATCCAAAACCTCAGGGCTGGCCCTGCATGCATGACATACATAAGTACAAGGTTCGACTCCCACTAACTACTAATATTCGGAACCACGGACCGCAAGCCGCAAGCCTTATTCAGGGTGCAGAATTAAAAAATCTAATTTAATGATAACTTTTTCAAAACATTTATCCACAATTATCTACTAACTTCATGTAAACTTATGCAAGCATACGTGCTGACTGGAATGAAGAAAAATATGCCCGCCCAATCCCAGCCCCCGATCAGCTCCTCCTCCTTTCTCACTCTCTAACATTTGCAGCTCTCTTCTCTCTCTCTCTCTCTCTCTCTCACCTGTCTTCTTCACCTTTTCTCTTTCTTTTGATCTGTGACAAAAGTCCCTCTCTTGACTCTCGTTCTCTCTGAACAACGTCCGTCGAAGCCCTCGCTGCGGCTCCACTGGTATCGGGGCAGCTCCAAAGGTTGAAGCACCTCCCTCTTGTTCTCTCTCTATCCATTGATCCACGATTTTCCACTGTTCCAAGGTACAACATTTAACACTTTGTTTTTAGGGTTTTTGTTATTCTTTCTTTTGTGGTAATTGCTTGTAAAATTTGGGTTTGTTGATTTGGTATTTGGGTTAGGGTTTAGGGTTAGCTTCTTGAGGGATGGTTTATGAAGCTATGAAGGGATGGTGACTTGGTTACTTTTGAGTTTGTGAAGCTCTTTCACCCTGTATACTCATCAATTGCACCGATTGTAGCATTTTTTTTTTTTTTAAATATATATTAAAGATAATAGATCAATATTTAGTTGATAGAAGAGCTATAATGTATTGCATAGTGTGGGCATTATTCTTGAAATATGTATTATTTCTAATTGTATTGGCATCACAATGAGTTTTTGACAATTCAAGTTGGACAGCGTATTATTTGAATTTTCAATTAAATTATAGTCCTTCCTAGTTGATGCTTTCATTTTTAGTCTTTTTGGTCTTACACTGTCAAGAACACTACTCTTGAGATGAGGATATGGTTCCCCAAGTACTCACATTGCTGTCATGACCCATATTTAGGTTTAGCAGTAAAATACCCATATTTAAGTTTTGTCAAGTTCAAACCATTGTAATATGCCAAATTGAAGATAAAAGCAAATAGTGTTTATGTGGGTGTATAACAAAGCCATACTTCCTCGTGAAAAATATATTCAAAGTACATGAGCCAATTGTGTATTACTGAGAATTTATCTATGGTGGGTATGACTAGAAGTTAGTTAAATTTGCATGATTGAGTTTTCAGCTACTTTAATTTTTTGACATGGTGAAAATATTGCATCATTCTTTTCTTATTTGATCTAGTGAAATAATGAAGCTAAGATACAAATACTAACGTGCAAAATGGATGACAGAATGGGGGAGCTGGAAGTTGACAAGCATGTTCAGTTTATTTTATCAGTTGAAAAGGTGTGTTTTATTAAGATTTATGATTTCGGTTGGAGATGCTGACTTTTTTCGCTTTCGTATACCCACTTAAATTTTGGTATATTTTTTTTGCCCCAGAAGAAGGATGATTTCGCATCTGTCGTGATGGAGCATCTAAGAATGAATGGGGCATACTGGGGTTTGACCACGCTGGATCTTTTAGGGAAGCTTAAAACCGTGGATCAAGATGAAGTTCTTTCGTGGGTCATGAAGTGCCAGCATGAATCTGGTTTGTGATGATAATGGCTTAGTTTTATTTCATTACAACATTATGGTATAGTACATCCTATTAACCATTAATCAGAGCAAGGATCGACAGTGTAACCTGTGATGGTTCCTCTACATTCACTTGTGTTCTAATAGTTGACTCCACATAGTATTAAACTATGAGTAGTTACTTTTCACTTTCTCAGTTGGAAGATCGGGATGTAAGCCTTTGAGATGCTTACAAAAATAGACCACATGATGATACATTTGTTAATACTTTATACAGGAGGCTTTGTTGGCAACATTGGACATGACCCGCATGTTCTCTATACCCTTAGTGCGGTGCAAGTTTTGGCCCTTTTTAACAAGCTACATGTTCTTGATATTGACAAGGTTTCGAATTGTATCCTCCAGCATATAATTTGGTGGGCTTTCAAATTGTACTCATCTGTTCAGAGATTTTCTCAACCATCCTATACAAAATTCGCGTGTCTTTCTATTGTTAAGAATTTGCGACTACAATAATTAATTTTGGTGTAGTTATTTTGTTTTGGTATTCTCACCCCTAATATATTTGATGAATGTATGAATATGGTCTAAATGTATGTCGTATTGTTATGTTTGTATTTCATTGGAATGACTACTGTATTAGCTTAAAGATGGAAGTATAAACAGAGACATGGTTCCGTTAGGAGCATGTTTCAAAGTCTGGGCCAAGACCGAGATAACTGGCCCGAGTCATCTAGGTTTGGGTAGGGACCGAGACGAGAAGTTCTCTCGAGTCGAATATAGGAAGAGAAATCTGATATTTTCATTTTAACCAAGATATTCGTCATTTTGTCTTGTCTTGGCCGAGATCTCGGTCGTCTCGTTTCATCTTGGTCATCACTCTCGTCTCGGCCGAGATACCAGTTATTTCAACATATTTAATTTATAAGTTAGTTCCTCTTTATAAATTTTTAAGGAGTAGTTCTTTTATGATATTCAGAAAAACAACCTAACACTTCATTTGTACAAAAAAAATAACGGTTTAACTTTTATTAATAATTATATTCTTTTTAAAAAGTTAAAATTTAACACATTATTCCATGATACCGTATCGCACTAGCGCCTATTTTGATGTTTCTTATGATATTCTACCCCTAAGTTATTTATTTTTGCTTATTTGATGAGTTTAATGTGTTTGTTTTATTTTTATTTTTTTATTTATCTATGATTTTTTTGAATTTTTTTAAACATTCTTTCATGCCTAAAGTTGTATCTCGGCCGAGACGCGACGAGATGTCCGCGACCGAGACTTTGAACCATGGTTAGGAGGTAGAGACAAGAACTTAATTGATTTATAAAACTGTCAACTGACAATTAGAAACAATGTGATTCTTGTCATTTCTTGTTTTACCTGACCTTTAGGTCAGATGTTGCTGGGCTGCAGAATGAAGATGGATCCTTTTCAGGGGACATGTGGGGTGAAGTTGATACACGGTGTTCTTTTTCCCCTGCTTCTTTGTTATATTCTCATCCTGTACTTTAATAAAATTATTTTCTGTTCATGGAGAAACTTTTAACTAAACCAAATGTTTCTCTAGGTTTTCCTACGTTGCAATATGTTGTCTATCATTATTACATCGTTTGGATCGAATAAATGTGGAAAAGGCTGTGAACTACATCGTGAGTTGCAAAAATATGGATGGTGGATTTGGATGCATACCTGGTGGGGAGTCTCATGCAGGGCAAAGTATGTTTTGCACATTAAACTTTTGAAATATTGTTTCAGATCTTAGTTTCTTATTAGTAATTAACAAAGTTAGCATGTTGTATGTTTCTAATATTGAGTTTGTCCCATTTCATATTCTTTGTATCTTCTTTTTATATTGTTCTTGCTTTCCTTGAAAGTAGGACATATTGTCCTCTTTGCCTTCTTAATAAATTCGTTGATTATCAAAAAAAAAAAAAATATTCTTTTCAGGGTTCTTATAATTAAAAAGTGTTGAATAACTTCATTGTAAATCATTGTTTGTTTTGTCAAACAGATTGTCATATTTATAGTGTAATACCTCCATACGAATAAATTGTTAGATTGTTAGTTGTTACAGTAGGTTTGAAAACTTAAAGATCTAGTCTAGGGAATTAAAGTGACAGTAGACCTACACAAAATAAAAATAAAAAAATCCCCGGTTGCTCTTAATCTTTTAAGTATTTGACTCGATTATTTTTCTATAATGTGTTTGATTATAACATACATGTAAGTTCTAAAGAAAAATCCACAGTTAAGAGCCTCCACAAATCTGCAAGTTAAGGTTCTTCAAGCCAATAAACTAGTGGTCCGATCTTTATGCATTTGTGTGAATTTCTTTCTTTCCAAATTAGATTCAAAATTCATGTCAATTATGATCCGGTCACTGTGACTGCAGTTTTCTGTTGTGTGGGTGCTCTTGCTATAACGGGTTCTCTACATCGTATTGACAAGGATCTCCTTGGGTGGTGGTTATGTGAACGGCAAGTCAAATCCGGAGGTCTAAATGGCCGCCCTGAGAAGCTTCCTGATGTGGGTATTTTTCTTGAAATTGAGCTTTTCCCCAAGAAAATTCTGTCTCTTCTCACTAACAATCATGTTGCATCACTTCAGGTCTGCTATTCATGGTGGGTTCTTTCTAGCTTGATCATGATTGATAGGGTTCACTGGATTGACAAAGACAAGCTTGCTAAATTCATCTTGGATTGTCAGGTCAATCCTGATAGAACTGAGGCATTCTTTAGTTTATAATAATCCCAGGAAAATTCTGGATTTTGACCTTGCCTGTTTCTTAGAGTCTAATGCTATTAATTGTTGATAATTGTAGGACAAGGAGAATGGAGGAATTTCAGATAGACCGGATGATGCTGTTGATGTCTTCCATACTTATTTTGGAATTGCTGGTATCTTACAGATGATTTTTTTTTTCTTCTGTTTTTCCCCCTATGTTAGCATTTTCCATGTGATGATTTTCATTTTAATGAAATTATGATAAATATGCAAGTCATACTATTGGGGAACTACTTGTTCATGTTCCCCTTTGTAGATTCAGGGCTGTTGGGATTTGCTTTAGATGGGAAATTGGAGCTCAGAAATTGGCCCTGGTGTTGTGTGTGTAGTAGATTGGGGGTGGTGGTTTGATTGGAGTTGGATTACCTATTTTTGTTCTCTAACATGACATCTTACCTGTTGTGGTTCCCCCTTCCCCCTTTAAGTTGGGTAAGTTTGATTATTCACTTTTTGTTTTGCATCCATCCTCAAGTTGGTGGTGGGTTCTGATACTTCCATTCCACCCAGGATGGCAGCACACAGGGAATGGCCTTTTTTTTGTACCCTCCTTTTCTGAAATAAGCATTCCCATTTTGATTAGTAACTGTTCTATCCTTTGATTAGTTCTCTCCCCCTCACCCCAACCCCCCTTTTCTTCCCAATCTCTCAAAAAAGAAGTCATTTATCAACTCTTTACTCTCTTTTTTTTTTTAAACCCATTTTTTATGTTAATGCAGGACTTTCACTTCTCGAGTATCCAGGATTGAAAGCAATAGATCCAGCTTATGCTTTGCCGGTTGATGTTGTAAACAGAATTTTCTTTGGCAGGTAATGGATAGGTTAAGAACCGTCGTTTTTTAACACCTTGGCACCTTTTGTTTTATTTATTTATTTATTTTCACGAAGTATTTGGAATTTAAGCCTTTGTTTAGTTTATGGTAAAATCATTCAACATCGTATTATAATGTTACATTGATGTGAACTTCTTTTTGTTCAGATAACAGAAGTTTTCATCCAGATTGCCGGACACCTAGTCTTCTTGGTGGTTCTTTAATGCAACAAGTGAATCATGTGTTTATGGTCAAGTTAGGAAATAGACTTCAGTTCTTGAAATCATGAGTGTATATTTACATGTTTATTGATTTTATTCTATTTTTGGAAGTTCTATAGATGAATCAGGCAGCTCAGGCTTGCATGGCAAGACTTTATTTACCATAATTTTCTCATTAATAAAACAAGGAACTCAACCATCACTATTTTGCTTCCTTTTTTTTTTTTTTTTGCTTTTGGACTGCTGATATTTTATATTAATTGTCTCACTGTCATATTTACATGACAAGATTCTATTTCCCAAAATTTATTTAATTTTTGAATGGTGCTCTTCATTGGTTTACTTATGATTTTAATTCTATAGGTTCTTTTAATTTTGAGGATGAGCAATTCCGATTTCCGAGCAATAACATGGTCATACTTTAACTCGATTACAGCTAACTTTGGGGTAATATCTAAGATAAGCATGGGAGTATTAAAGGGTTGTCTTTGTATATGTGATTCTTCTGATTACGATTCCATTGACATATGGGTGATGAAGGATTATGGTGTCAAAGAATCTTGGACAAAAGAGTTTCAAATTGATATCCGATTAGGTGAAAGGTGGCCAGCAGGCTTATATCAACCGATAGATTTCCTGATCAATGGGAACTTATTGATGTTCCAGGCGAACAATGCCCTCATTTCGTATGATGGTTCAGAATTCAAATATTTTAAGATTCATAAGTATCGATCAAGATTTCAAGCCATTGCTCATATTCCAAGCTTTGTTTCTCTTAAGGACGTGATGGGAGATAATGTGGAGGTGCTGAATGTCAGATCAAGGTGAGGACATGGATATATATATATATATATATATATATATATATATATATATATATTCCTACTTTAACACTTACATTATCCTTTTGATTCTGATGATGCCATATATTGTTATTCTCTGTGAAGCATACTGGTTTTAAAAATTTGCATACAATAAAATCAGTAGTGATTATCTTATTTCTCACTTATTTTAGTCTTCCACTGAGTGCATTTGGAAGTCATAATCATTTCATTTTTCACTGCCTTCTTTTGGAAGTTGGTTTGAAGAACTTTTTAAAGCCACCTGGCAGAACTCCTGGGCACTATTTTTTAGGATATGTTTCAATCTGAAAGGATTGTGTTGGATTAATTTTGTTTTCTTTGATGATTTGGATTGATGTTGAAGCACTAAAAACACCCTTAATTTTTTTTTAACCAATCTACTGCCGACAAGGATTTGATTCTCTTTGAGTGTGGTCTCTAGATATACCTATCATGTCTTGAATTAAATTAGATGTGATTAGTTTCAAGTTCCAACATCTTTTCTGGGTTTAAAGTTTATCAGTGTAGTATAAAAGGTCATAAAGTTTGTTTGATTCATTTCCCTTTAAAAGCTTTACGCCATTTTCCCTTCCTTTCCCTTTGCTCTTTCCAAGATCCGAACAGAGCCTAAATGTAAGAGACATTTCTTGTATGTTAGAGAACATGGAGGTTGAACCTAGTTGCAACATTTCATTGTTACTTTACTGAAAATTTGTGATTTTGGATTGATTGAAACATATGGCTCTAGTGCCATGATCACGAACAAAAGGAAAGCTCTTTTTTGAATACAAATGTTAATTAACAGTTGCCCTGTTATGAGACAAATATGATGAATCTAAGATGGTGATGGAATCCATTAATTCTGCCTTTTACGTAGACTGTTTTATTTCTTGTTCGGTATCTTAACCTTTTAAAGTTTTTGTATAAGGCTCATGGTCCATTGTTTTAAGCTTGGTTAATGGTGTCTCTGATTTCACCGCGCGGAATATTGGTTCAGGAGCGTTCATTCCTTCATCCATTTAGATATGTGCTATATCTGAATTTATAACTTTGCTGTCCTGAGTCTCACAACATAACATAATTGGCTACTGATCAGTATCTCCTGCACTTTTCATTTTTATGGTGTTATTTTTTTATTGTTTCATGCTATTTAATGTGCTTTTACAGGCATAAATTACTCAATTTTTAGGTTCAGTGAAGCTAAAAGAGAAAGGCACCCTTCTAAAAAATATATATATATATAAAAATCCATTAGATAGGTCCTAATTAGGCAATTGCCAGTGTCAAAAGAATGTCATTATAGAAGATTTTGAACTTTCTTTGGCCTCTTTTTGGAGAAATTTTTAACCGTGTCAGGTTCAAAATCATCTTGTCGTCCACTTTATTTACTTATTAATTTTTTTTTTTAATTTTGTGTGTGTGTGTGTGTGTGTGTGTGTGTACATAGTTTAGTGGGATCTGTTTATTTTTGGGTTTCCTCCCTCCCCCACCCCCAATTTTCCATCTTTTATTTTATTTATTTATTTTTTTTGTTCCATTTTGAAAATTTCCATTTTCTTGTTAATTGTAATGTAGATTTTTTTCTACCTTATCTTTTATTGTTGCTATATATCATAAACACTTTGTGGTACGACTATAAGTGTGCAACGTTGCCCGGCACAACCTATTTGTCATTTCTTGCAATATAAATTTTCTAATGAATAACAAGTAGGAAAAGATAATAATAATGTATCCTCTTTCTGGTCAATTCTTAAGTTGCCCAGAACAAAGTGGAATGTGAGTATAATTCCAAACATAAAATTCTTTATTTAGAATTGCTGCGCAAGATACATGCATTTAGGGTCTATTTGGATCTCAAAAAGTTGGAAGGAATGGAAAGGAGAATACTTGAAATTGCTGGTTAATGCTTTCCTTTAATAGCAATTTTTGATCATTTTCATTTCATTTCCCGTGCTCTTTACCTTCCAAACAGAAGTAACAGAAAATTTAAAACTCAGTGTTTATATTCTCTTTATCATGAATTTGTGGAAACCGCGATGTATTTTTATAAACTACAAGATGTTGCTTTGATCCTCACTGACTACAGAGACCAAGTATATTAAAAGAAATTGTTGCTGTGGTAGTTCTATGCTCTTGTAAACCATATGATATAAAAGAATAGAATTGTATTGCAATTACTGTACAGCTGGTGTGCGAAAAGAAAAAGAAAAAAAAAAGGAGGGTCTTTCATTCAAAGAATTTTTGCCACATAAAAGTTTAGAAAGCTGTAAATTTCAGCTACTATGAAACTCCTAACATTGCAACTGTCGATGTAGGTTTGCCAACGTTGAATCTCGGAAAAGGACTACTAAAGCTCTCTTTTTGGTGGAAGAAGATAGGGATGTGATGTTGGATTCTGATTGCTCATATTAGATCGAGGTGACTATTGTGAAGAATTGGACGATTGACCGTTTTCGGAGGTTTTGGAGTTGAGCTACTATTATCTTTTTCTAGCAAGGAATCTTAATGCCTACATTACTCTGAGAACAATCGACGAGTTGTTCCCCTTTTGAAGTTGTTATTTAGTATCTATATATGTAATCATTTTTGTTCTATGTTACCTTGATACCTTTCGCGGTAAGAAGGAAAGACAATAGTGCAGGCTTGGCCATGCAGGACATTAAGTATACAGGATTGTTGTCTTTGGACTAATTGTAACTTCTCAGGGTAGCTTACCTTTTTGTTGTAGTGAAAAGTTGAATTACTATTATGTTCTCTATTCGATTGAAATCATTTGTCCATATATAAATATGCAAAATTTGATTGTATGTGTGGGTGCTGCAAAGTGAAAAGGTAGTAGTCATTAAAAAAAAGCTAGAATGTCTTATAATCCAATAACTAGGAAGAAATTTCAGAAACCTTGGGCTCTGTTTGGATCTAAGAAAGCAAGTGAGAAATGAAAGGAGAATATTGGAAATTGCTTATAAATGGATTACCATTTCAAGCAAGAGGTTTTATATATTTCTTCGAGAACTTGATTCCATGATAATCCAATGGCACTAACATATTCCATGATAATCCAATGGCACTAACATATTTTTGTTCTCGTATGATCTATAATAATAGATAAATACTATAGTACTAGATATTTTAACCCGAAATTAAATACTATTCTGATGTGTCATGTTTTGAGTGGTGAAATCTATTTAAATCTCAAAATGGTAAGAAAAAGGACAGAAAAATTATGAAGATCGTTTAGAATTTAATTTCGTTTTTATAGCATTCTAAACTTTTTTCCTTTCCTTTATCTAAACGTTTTCAAGATCCAAATAGAGGTAGGTTTTATATGATTCTCCCCAAAATTGATGCCATGCCATGATAATTCTATTCAAGCAAAAAAGAAACTTGGGACAAAATTCAAAATTTGAAATGGAGTTAAAATCAATATTCCAGCACTAAATAAGGATAAAATAAATTAAATAATGTTTTGGAAAGTTCAAAATTTAAAATATTTCATTTATGAATTAAAATAAAGTTGTACTTTTAAAAATTCAAAATTTGAGATTGGAGTCAAAATTTAAAACATTCCATTAATACATGGATCTGTTACAAAATGATACATGGTAACAGTGAAATGATCTAGTCAGTTACTGCTGACTTAGATCTAAGTCAGTTAAGATTTATGACCGTTGGATCATCTCATAAATGGGAGCTTTTTTAAGTGATGAGATGATCCATTGCTCATAAATGCTTAGCTGACTTAGATCATTACTCAATGGTAACAAATAGATTTGGAAACTAATAAATTCGATGAATAGGTAAATAAAGGTTAAACTACCGTTTATATAAATAAATAAAAAGATGGCTGACTTTGAAAGAATCTTTACGAAGTCTATGTTATATATTCAAATAAATTGGATTTCATTAAATTGGATTATATTATATGTGATCTGATTTTAGAGTTGAATCCTTTGTTTTGATTTTTTTATTTCCGGATATTAAGATCATCATGACACATCATCTAAGTATATTATTTTTAAATGTCAAAATAAATTCAAGTAAAAAAAAAAAAAAAAAACTTAAACAAAACATTCTAAACGCGAGGAATTTTTAAATTCTCTTTCCATTTTTGTAAACTTTAAAAGTAAAAAACAAAGCGCATTCAAACTAACCCACTCTCATTATTCGATTTTTACCATTGTTATTAAACTCGGACTGGACCGGCCGATTCAACCGGTTGGACCGGGAGCTGGTCCCCTCTCCGGCAGGTTTAACCCATAAAAACCCGTTTTTTAAATAAACCGTTCAACCCGATGGTTCAACCGGTCAAAAAATCGGTTAAAAAATCGGTCAACCCATTTTTTTTTTTAAATTTTTTTTTAAGGTGCAATAATGACTAAAATAGTCCCAATATTTTTAAAATCTCTTAAAGCCAAGAAGGCTAAAATGGCATATTAGTCTTAAAAAATCCCAATTAACAAAAAGAAACCAAAGAACCTAATTTAATAATACAATATTCTAATCTTGCATTTTAAAAAATATATATAATAAAGATTGATCAATAGTAATCATCAATTTTCAATTTTGATGACTGCACATAAATTCAAATATATGAATTTTTTAAAAAAAATTATATTTTGAATCATTTACAGCTTTTATTCTAATAAATAAATAAATAATATATTTATGACGTCACGTTTCAACCCGACGGTTCAACCAGTTGAACCGATTGACCCTTAACTCGGTAACTTTTTTAGTTCGATGAACGGTCTGGGTTTTAAAACAATGATTTTTACTGTTCGTTTGGATTGAGAGAGTTGAGGAGAAGAGAAGAGAAAGTTGAAATTTTTTCCATTTCTCTTGTTTGGCAAACCAAAAATAAGAGAGAGAAAAAAAGAAAGAAAAAATGAGGAGAAAAGAATCCAAAATTATTTCTCTCCAAATTGGAAAAATTTGGAGAAAAGAAAAGAAGAGAAGCAGCGGTTGGGATGGGATTTTAGTACTTTGTTCATGATTGTATTTTATTTTATTTTATATTTTAATCTAAATAAAAATAATATTAGAATTTACAAACATAGTGTTAGTGGAAAACATAGTGTCCTGTGAAAGCTATCCAATCTGATGTCTTTTCTCTCAGTGAGATTCTATTCTCTCTCAATTCTTTCAATACAAACGTAGTGTTAGTGGAAAACCCCGACTCGTTGGCGCGCTTTCTCTCCCAATATATATGTACTCCGTGCATTTACAGAGGACTCGTTGGCGCGCTTTCTCTCGCAATATATATGTACTCCGTGCATCTCCACTTCTGTAATACACAGAGAGAGAGAGAGAGAAAGAGAGAGAGTCTCCATGAGTAAAAGAAGAAAAACAGCAGACATTCCAATAGGTAGCATAGAAGCAGAGGAAAACCCAGAATCATCAGAATGGCAAATACCAACAACTCAGTACAGTCTGAACCTCCCCTGCAACCTGATCATGGACGTTCTCTCAAGACTCCCCATAAAGATCATTTTCAATTGCAGGCGCGTTTGAAAAACTTGGCAAATCATACTTTCAGACCCTCATTTTGCTAAACTCCACGTTTCAAGATCACCCATTAGCCTCTTGCTGAAAACCATTCACTCAAAACGCGAATCCAGAGTGCTCCACTTGGTGGACTTGCAAGGAGGCAACACTTGTAATCGTGATGCCAGATTGAAGCTCACCCAGAAAGCTAATCTCCCCAATGTCAAGGTTTGTCTTGTGAATTCTTGTAATGGGTTGCTTTGTTTATCTGAACAAGATACCAATGATCCTATATATATGTGTAATCCAATTTTGGGTGAGTATATTACCCTTTCAAAACGACAAAAGGATATGAGATGTGATGGTGCTGGATTAGGTTTTTGTCATGAGACTAATGAATACAAGGTGATTCGAACTCTCTGTCGAATGAATCCTTCTCCTTCAGTAGGATTGAATTTGGGTAATAAGAATTATGAGGCTGAGATATATACTCTTGGTGGAGGGGCATGGAGAAGCATAGGAAATGTGCCATACTCCATGGGTGGTAATTTGCCATTTAACTCATTTTTGAACGGCGCGCTTCATTGGGTTGTTGATGGCCGCAGTAGTTCTGATTATATATGTTCTTTTCATTTTGGGAGTGAGCAATTTGCAATGATTCCTGCACCTGTTCGATTTGGTCCGAGTGAGAAGGCCTTAAAGGATTTTATGCGGCTTGGAGTATTGGGAAGTTGTCTTTATGTTTGTGATTTTTCTTATTCTGATCATATTGACTTATGGGTTATGAAGAATTATGGAGTTAAGGAGTCTTGGAGTAAAGATTTTGTCATTGAGAACTTAATTTTTGAAAGGAGGCATTTGGAATTCTATGAACCAATTATAACTCTTGAAAGTGGGGAAATCTTGATGTTATTTAATGAGGATTCTCTTGTGCTATATAGTCCCGAGTGGCAAGTTTTTGATTTTCTTGGTATTTTTGGGGTCAAATCGGAGTTTCGTGCAATAGCTCATGTTGCGAGCTTTGTTTCACTCAAGGATGTTGCAATGAGAGAAAATTTGAAGGTACTGAATTTAAAATCCAAATGAACATATATTCTTTTGAGTTTCTCTTATTTGCTAAAAACAGTTATTACATGTTTTATTGATTGAGGATCTGCTATGTGACTTGTGCTATTTACATATTGCTACTCAAATGCATTGGTTTTTTTTAGCAATATTGCCTGTGGGATCATGAACATATTTGCAATACTACAAATACAGGCATATAAAATTTATGAAATGATATACGCTCCTTTCATTTTTCTTCAAGTATGTTGGAAAGTTGGTGCGTTAATCAAGCCTTGAATTCGAAATGGTATTTGGATGGGTTAATTTTGTTGTAGCCAGATTATCTGTTGTAACTTGTGACAAGAAATTCATTTTTGCTTTTATTCATTCTAGCATAAACAAAAATTTGCATGCTTTAACCGTGGCGAGGGATCATTAATTTAAGAGCGGTGCTATTCCTCCCACCATCTAAATTTGAACTCTGTGTCCCAACCTATGTGGAAAACGGACATGGCAGCCACATAAGCTTTTTTAAAAACACTAAATGAAAAGATGAGCAAATTTTTTTGTTTGTGATACAAGAAAAAGAGAGGACGGTCGGGGACAAAAATTATGCTATTTTTTTTTCTTAATGAACCGATGTGACATTATTGGACTACCATGTCAGTGTGCCACATAGGTTGGGAGTTGGGACACAAAAACTGGGACTCACTTGAAGGGATGCATATCATTTTCCTTAATTTAAAATCTCATGAATCTCCCAAGTCCTTCAGACAAACCCTAGTGCACCTCAACTCTGAATTGCACAAAACCCTAATTTTTTCAGGTGCGAAGAGACAATAGAGCCATGAAAAGACACATAATGTCAATAGAAGAAGCATCGAAGGAAGATGACAATGATCATGCTGAACAAGATCAAACACCAAGTCCTTCCATAACAGTCTTGCCAGGCCACATTCTCATGGATATTCTGTCAAGACTCTCTGTCAAGGTCATCTTCACATGCAGATGCGTCTGTAAAATCTGGTTCAATCTACTCACAGACCCTCTTTTCACTACGCTGCACTTCACAAGGGCACCCACATATCCCCTCCTTCAAAACACCAGCAATAAACACGCCTCGAAGAACTTGTATTTGGTAGAACTTGAATGCGATAGCACCTGCAAGATTGGTCTCGGATCCTGTGATATTAAATATTGCTCAAGTTATTATGGCTACACCGACTATGGTACTTGTAGTGACCATTTGAACATGAAGCTTAGCACCAAATTTAGCTTCCCAAAACTTGGGCAGGCCACAGTGAAGAGTATAAAGGGATTGAAGTACACAGACTGCGAGTTTGATATCGTGAATTCATGTTATGGGTTGCTTTGTTTGTGTGGATCCTCAAATGATGATCCTATTGTCATTCACAATCCAGTAGTGGGGGAGTATGTAACCCTTCCGAAACCGGAAAAGGATAGGAATACAAAAAGTGTTAAGGTATATGGGTTGGGTTTCAGTGCGAAAACGAACCAATACAAAGTGTTGCGGATGCTTTGTCAAGATAAGTGGGATCCCATGGTGGCTGAGATACACACACTCGGAACGGGATTGTGGAGAAGAATTGGAAATGTCTCCTACTCCCTAAGATCGACATCATTTCCCATCTTCTTGAATGGTACTCTTCACTGGCTTTGTAATAATTATGGAATTCTTGATCTCATAGTTTCTTTCGACTTTGAGGATGAACAATTCCGAACAATAACACCACCACTGCCTTATGTTAACTTGAAACAAGTTGACTATAGAAAAATAAGCATGGGAGTATTAAGGGGTTGTCTTTACTTATGTGATTCTTCTTGTTATTGTCCAATTGACATATGGGTGATGAAGGATTATGGTGTCCAAGAATCTTGGACAAAAGAGTTTGAAATTGATACCCTAGATGATAACAGATGGCCGGCAGGCTTATATCAACCAATTGATTTCCTAAACAACGGGGATTTATTGATGTACCATGAGAAAAATGCCCTCATTTCTTACGGTACACAATTTAAATGTTTTAAGATTCGTGGGATTCAATCAAGATTTCAAGCCATAGCTCATATTCTAAGCTTTGTTTCACTTAAGGATGTAGTGGGAGATAACATGGAGGTGCTGAATGTCAGATCAAGGTAAAGAATGTGTGTATATATACCTACTTTATTGTGATGGTGCCATATATTGTTATTCTCAAGCATATTGGTTTTAAAAATTTGAATACAATAAAATCAATTGTGATTATCTTATCTCACTTATTTTAGTCTTCTATCAAATGCACTTGGTTGGCATAATCATTTCATTTTTTATGCCTTTTTTGGGAAGTTGGTTTGAGGAACTCTTTTAAGTTTTGTGTCACCTTTGCTGACAGAACTCAATCCTAGGCATTACTTTCTAGGATATGTTTGAACCGGAAAAGATTATTTTGTTGGATAATTTTGTTTGCTTTAATGATTTAATGTGATGATGAAGTACTAAAAGAAACATTATTTTTCTTTAACCCAATCTAGCAATGATGAGGATTTGATCCTCTTTGAATATGGTCTCTAGATATTCCTATCCTGTCTTGAATTAAATTAGATGTGATTAGTTTCAACTTCCAACTTCTTTTCTGGGGTCAAACACTACAAGAAAAATTGCTTTTTACGGCGTTTAAAAAACGCTGTAAATAACTATTTACGGCGTTTTTTAAACGCCGTAAAAAA
>JAESVK010070873.1:0-23497 GCA_017140935.1 Hamamelis virginiana
CTTTAGCCATGTAACTGAGTTAGAGAACTCCCAGAATTTGAATAAATTTCAGCCTTTGGCTTTTAAGATGAAAGATTTCTTGTTGTTGTTTTTGCTCCGTATCCCTTTGTTGGATCTCCATTGGGTAGTGAGCTGAGTTATCCCTGAGTTTTCACTTGTGACGTTTTTCCTTATCTTTCTCCAATATTTCCAGTGTTAGGAATATATGTATATCTTCTAATAATATAGTAAGAGTAATTGATCATATTCATGGACTTTCCAACAAGAAAACATTTATGATATATAAGAATTTCAAAATTATGTCATTTTTAATCAATCTCAAGCACATGTCGATAAGAAAAATGGTTGGATGTTAATTTTGATAAGGATGATGCCAATTCAAAGAGATAATAATGTAGGGGGAATATGATAATATAAAGAGATAATGAGATGTGAATAAGATAATCTGATATGGGTAATTTGTATAATGTTTATCCCATCATCACAATGTTTATTTATAGGCATATGATATACTGCTCTCGGCATCCATTTAATCCATTGATTTATCAATCCAATTCTATTTCTCTGAATGGTATCAGAGCCATCGATCCACTTGTGATTAACCGGTGCTCCTGCTTTCGTGCTTCATTCAGTCGGCGGGCAGCATTCTTTACCGCCCGTCCACTACAAGAAAAATTGCCTTTAGTAAGGGTAGACAATCCTTACTAAAGCCCAATTTTGGGTTGCTAAAACCTTTAGCAACGACCATGACCCTTACTAAAACAGACTCTTTAGCAACATCGATCAACATACCTTTAGTGAGGATCAAAGGCCCTTGCTAAAAATTTTGGATAAAAATAAAATAAAAAAATTAATTGAATAAAATTATTGGAAAAATATTGAAAGACCTAATTTTAAATGATTCTCAACCATACAAAAATGGAAACCTTTATTCACAATTTTAAATGGTTCTTTGACATACATTTTGAAAGACCCAACAATTGAACAACATTTAAAAAAAAAAATGTTCCAATATACAAGAAAGCCAATTTTTTTGCCACACCAAGGTCATCCCTATTTAGTGTTGAATCCATCTTGTCTAGTAAATCTTCAGCAACTCTCTTCGTCAAGAGAAGTGGATGATTCGCACATTTATTTCAAAATCTGCTTCAAAGCAAACAATATTTGATTATTAACTTGATGAAGGGAAAAAAGCAATTTAAACATAAAATACAAGAACATGTTAAGTGCACAACAGTATTATACCAAGTCTGAAATGCAAAAGCTAAAAAATGTGTGCATCTGTAAGTTCATGGTTTTTGAGAAATTGATCAGAAACAATATCAAAACTATTTTTATACTCTAGCAACAATTGGTAAAATGATACAATCACAAAGTTGAAATTATTGAGTTGATGCCTATTCTATTGTCACTATATATTTTTTACACTGCTACTATTCAAATTGTGCATAAACACATTAGCCAAAAGTTTGAGAAAAAAGGGTCAATATCCAAAGGCAAAAGCTACATACATGGTCCTGATCTTTTCAAACAATTTAGCACTAAGCATTTAGAGAATTTTACCACTGCATCAAGCAATTAGTGGCCTCTAAAGTTTATCGATTCAAAAATTAGAAGCTACATTATCCATTTCGAAGCAATCAACTCAAATCCACAAGTTTTTAAGTAGCTCTGTTCCTATCAAAGCAATCAACTCAAATTCACAAGTTTTTAGTTTATTTATCAACTTTCAGACTCAACCTGATGGAATCAACACTAAATCAAGTTGTACACTGTTACAAGTACTAGTATTATACCAAGTCTAACCTACCACATGTTCACATCTTCACAAAAAAACAGTCATGTCCCAGTTTGATTAACCCATTTCACAAAACACACAAAACAACTTTGGACATAAAAATGACATTGAACAGAAACCAATTAGCTGAATAACATTGCTAAGTGAAACCAAATAGAAACCAAAGTAACATTTGCATTGGACATGCTGGCCCAATATTTACTAAAATGAAGGTTGGTCTTACCTTAAAAGATTCCTCATATCTTTCTCAGCCCATGTCTTTACCATTTTCCTGGGATTGTTTCTGCAGTATCCATGTCTGAAACGGTAGTCACGTTGTACATAGCGGTCTCTGTCCCTGAAGTTGTTAGGAGAAAAATGGCTGAATGACATTGCTAAGTGAAAGTGTACCACTCTGGAATTACAATAAGTGAACTGAAGTTTAACAATTAAATAAACATGACTACATAAAAGAAGATAAATATCCTGTTATACCTTAAGTTGGTTCTCATCACAACTCACAAATCACATCTTTATGCAGTCTTTTCTTTTTCTTTTTCCTGATATCAAAAGTATCTATTAAATTTCAATTTATTTCTTGGAGAAAGCACATTTGATTTTATTACCAAACTTTGAATGAGCAAATGCAAAATCTAAAAATTTGACAACCCCAGCTTCATATTCAATGGTGTTTCTAGGCTTTTTAATCCAACTTTTATCTATCGACATATCAGCTTCAAGTCTTCACAACGTCACCTTTCAATAACCATTGTTCAGATTACACCTATGTGAGAAGATATAATCCTTGAATTAAAATTGACAAATCATATAGCTAGAGCATAAGAAGCACAATATTATAATAAGGAAAAGACACATATTCGGTAATCATACTAATAATTTGAACTAGTCCTTGAATTAAAAAACCTGCAGGTAAGAAACTATATCAACGGTTGTCACTCTTGATCCCTCTTCTTGTTATCTCTATTGTTGGGTTGTTTAGCTCTAGCTTAGATTTCTTTGTCATTTTTTTTATCGATCCCAAATGGTAAGTTGTTACTTCTGGACTGTATGTAAATTATTTACTTCCTTATTTTAGGTTTGATAATCATCTTCAGCTAAAATGGAGAGTTTGTCTTTGAATAATTGAGGTGCACAAAGTACCCAAAGTTAATTAGTGAAACCAATAAGAATGAATGAGAGAACAGACACCATCGTTAAATATTTTATAACCCAAAAATGTTCACCTGCAGGACACATGTGCACCAACTAGTAGCATAAAATGCAAATAGATAACAATAGATAACAATAACCTGGAGAGAATCATATCACAAATAAATAATGTATGCAAGTGAATTTAATGAGATCGATCTTAAAGCAAAGCTACAACAATTTACATATATGGGAAGGTAATATACTTGTCTGGACTGGCAGAAAATACGTACACTTGGGAATTGTCGATCTCTTGTGAGAAGAGAACTGGAACTGAAAACCAGAGAGCAAAAGAATTCAGTGATATATGCAAGACTGGTAAATTAGGTGAATATATATTCTAATAGCAGAGAGATGCCTTAGAATTTATTGGCATCTAAACACAAAACAAAAAACACAACACATATTCTAATATGAGTTACAAAAACCACCAAATTGCAACAGAATATGCCACTAACCAATCAAACACTGTAGGTTCATTCTCATAAGCACCAGACTTGGGAACAAGAAAATAAGCAGAACAATGTCACATTGTTACCACTAGAATGCATTTTCTGGTGCATCTACCAGTCCTACATGAGGGGACAAAACAATATATATGGACTCAATTGTAATCAAATAACTAAATTAAACCATGACTTACTGGTGCAGTACCACCAGCCCAATAATGTGATCAGATGTGAAATTTTACGTCATAAAAAGACATTTTTGAAACACTTAAACACACAAATATACAAGAAAAAATGATATCAATTAAGGGAAAAAACTACTTACTTAGCTTGTACTTTTGGGAATCAAAAGACATTTTTCAAACACTTTAAACACAATATGAATTAGACGAACAGATTTGGGGAAGAGAAACACACAAATAATCACAATAACATATTTGGGGAACAGGTTGCTCATAAATTTTGTGCAAAATTGCATAAAAATCAAAATATAATTTCACATGCAAACTGACCTTCAGATTCGCTGACCTTCACGACTTCTCTTTATCTATTTCTCTCTGTGGCTGTTAAACACACAAATATACAAGAGAAAGAGATGTGAACCAAGCAAGGGCATGGAAAAGCAGAGCAACCTCAGATTTGGGCAACCACGATGAATCAAAGGCATGTACATGCAACGAAATTTCAAATTTGGAACAAATCAAGGTGAAGATGAAGAAGAGCTTCAGTTGCCGAAGCAAACCAATGTTACCGAAGCAAAACAAAAAAAGAGGGAGAAGAGCATCAGTCACTGGTTTGTGAGGGAGAAGTGAGAGATTAGGGCTGAAGTTGTGATGGAGAGAAATGAAAAGATTTAGGGCTGAAGTTGTGATGGAGGGAAATGAAAAGAAGATTTGGGTGAAGATTGAGAGATTATGAGAAAAAGATGATCGGTGATGGGAGATTGAGAGAAGAATGAGAGACGGGGCAATGATGAGAATCGAGGAGAGATTAGAGAGAGAGTGTGTGTTTTCAGTTAATTAGCTTATATAACCGAAATTATTTTTAAAAAAAAATTTGCTAACTTTCTTTTAGACGGAATGTGCTAACTATCTTTAATTTCAAAGTATTTTTAGTTAATATCATTTTAAATGAACTTCTAGTTAATTAGTTAGTTTTTTTTTTTTTTTTTTTTTTTTTAAAGAAAATTTTTAAAAAAAAATTATGCAATTTTTAGTGCTAAAAACTGATATTTAGTTAGGGTCACCCAATGATGCTTACTAAAAATGACTTTTAGTTAGGATTATTGGACGATCCTTACTAAATGATATTACCAATTAGGAGATTTTGAAATTTATTAAATTTTTAGTAAGGACCAATGAATAATCCTTACTAAAGGAACATTTATTAAGGATTTTTTTTATCCTTACAAAATGTTGGTTGCTGTTGGCAACAAATAAGTTCTTTAGAAAGATGTGTGTGAGTTGCGGGCGTGCCAACTACAAACAATCAGATGATTGTAGATTCTCCTTGCCTTGAAGCCTCAAGGACTTTTGCAGTGTTGAATATAAAGCAAATAAGATTGGAATATAATAAACTCAAAAGAAACAAATATGTACCATATATTGGCTGAGTACAGACTTGTTAAATGAGCTTTCAATAAAACGAACAGAGACTAATCCCTGACCAAACTAGAGTTTGGATTCTTCAGTTACACGATGAATTACTCCTAAGGAATTGAAAAACGACTAGGAAAACTAAAAACAGAGATAAAAGATTAAAAGCTAATGCTTGAATTTGATCGTGGATCCTTTATTTCTTTGTCCCTTTCAGCTTTTATAGAGGCTGAATGTGTTTGTAACTAATTTCATGTGTCAAATCCCAGTTGGCTAAAAGTTATAGCCGTTCCACATTTTATGGGATTAGTTGAGATCCTGTATCTTCCATATCTTTGATCTGGTCTTCATATATGAACGTGCATTCGAACTCTCAGCCAGATGTTGCCACGTTGCCACGTTTCTCATAAGATATCAACATGCTTTTGAGCTCCTCGTCAGATGTTGGCACTGATTGTTCCACAATCAAGCTTCGTTTTAAAGCATTCGAGGCTAACATCGGGAGTTTTACACTGTAAGTACTTTGATTTAATGGGTTTTTAGTCTTATGTATGTTTTTTATCTTGTATAGGTTAAATTCCATCAGAAAGACCAAGATCAACAACCCAAAGAGAGCACATGGATGAATGGGAGCAAATGTAGCATACCAGGATGAACACCGAGCGCGAAAAGCAGATAATTCAAGGTTTTAATGCAAAACATACCCAAGCCTATCGATAGGCTACCTTCCCTATCGATAGGGAAGCTCTCGGATTTGAAGAATATGCAGTTTCTAGCATCTGCACACATCACCTATCGATAGGTCTCTAGGCCTATCGATAGGCCTATCGATAGGGCTATCGATAGGGCT
The DNA here is from genome assembly GCA_017140935.1 of Hamamelis virginiana. Lineage (NCBI taxonomy): Eukaryota > Viridiplantae > Streptophyta > Magnoliopsida > Saxifragales > Hamamelidaceae > Hamamelis > Hamamelis virginiana. The sequence goes on from JAESVK010070873.1 coordinate 5,881, forward strand.
CTAGGCCTATCGATAGGTTTGAGCGGGCAGTTTCCTAAAGTGCTTAGAATTCCTTTTTTAGCAAATAGGAATTGGATGGATTCGGCAAAGCTCGGAAAAAAAAGGGTTGGGCACTATTTAAAGACATATTGGGAGACCTAAAGAGCATCGTTTTTCATCCCAGACTCAGGAGAAACCTCTGTGATATTTGCTTTCATCTTTCCCATACCATTCAACGAAGATATTGGCTGCACATGGAAGGAACGAAGACCTCCGGTGATTCAGCCCCGATTATGAGCAGCTAAACTCTTCTCCTTGGGTGTAGATGAAGCTTGGTTAGTGGTTTGATTATGTATTGATTAAGGTTCAAGGTTTTGTAATAGGTTATGATGATTGTACAACTTTGAGAGATTGCCGTTCTATGCAATCCGCTCTTTAATGAATCTTTTATCTTTTAATATGAATGTTTTATGTGATTATATTCATATTGGTTGTGCAATAGTATTATTTGAATACGTTATTATTCATTAGTTGGCTCATACCTAATTAGGATAACCTGTGCATGCTTCGCTTGACAGGTTATGCCTTATTTGGATGAGTTTACTATATGAATACAAGCGTAATATATCTTTGATGATTTATTCTTGTAGTTTAGATCATCACCGATCATAAACGATTGCGAAGCCTTTGCATTAATCATATGCATAATAACTCCCTAACTAAAGTGGATTCGAAACCCGGGGTTTTCCTTTAATTTGATTTAAACATATTTTCATGCTCTTTAGTTCAAACAAACAACCAACCTTTCAAAATCAAGAATCTGTTTGGTAACTAAAATCAGAATCAGAATAACTTCTCATAACTCAGCCATTAGTCCCTGTGTTCGACACCCGTGCACTAAATACTTTTCTAACGAATTGAGGTTTTAAGCACGAGTAGTTTTATAAATTTAAATATTGATCACAAATAAGGAAATAACCTCCCTTGTTTGGGCTGATCAAATTTTGGCGCCGTTGCCGGGGACTATTGCACGGTTATAGAATTTATAATGGATCTTGTTTTAGTTGTAGCTTAGGATTTTATTTTCCTGTTTCTACTGATCTTCCCTTCTTCTCGATTCAGGTTGTTGACTTACAGGTCCGCTGAAGATTTTGCGCGCTAAGGCCAAAGCCAAAATTGCTAAAAAAAATAAAAAAAATTTTGCCCAGGTGTCAAAGTTTTGGATAGGACCGCATAAAGATTAGCAATCGGGACCGAGGGGAGTATTTTCTCATCTCACATCTATTTTCATAATATTTTAAATTCACTCATTGCATTTCATTCATCTGGGGGGTTATTTGCATGCACGGTAGAAGGTCTGTGTCCAGTGACCTACAACCGCTTGACCTAGAGTTAGAAAGTACCTTACGTTCTCTTCGAGCTAGTCGACCCGATTTAGGGTCAGAATTTGTCAATCCAATGGAAAACCAAGGTCAAGACCCACCTCGACTTGTTGTAGTTCCACAGCAAGTCCAGCCAGCACCTAGGATGATTAGATATCACTTTATGGCTGGTGCATTCACTCCACCTTCCTGCATTCAAATCCCTAATATTGAAAACGTCCAGTATGAGATTCGTCATGCCACACTTCAGATGTTACCGACCTTCTATGGGTTGGATAGAGAGAATCCATACGATCACCTTACTGAATTTTTAGGGATTTGTTCCACCATTAGAATTCAGGGCCTCACTGCTGATGCCATTAAACTCCTCCTGTTCTCGTATTCTCTGCGAGATAAAGCTAAGACCTGGATTAACACCCTTAGGACCACAGAGCCTGTCACCACTTGGTCTGATCTTCAGACATTATTTCTGGCTAGATTCTACTCTATTGGTCGTACCACTCAAATGAGGTATGCTATTACCCATTTCGTTCAGAGAGAGGGTGAGTCGTTTCATGAGTCATGGGACAAAATGAAGGAACTCCTTCGATTGTGTCCCCACCATGGTATTCCTGATTGGCAAGTTGTCCAGTCATTCTTCCAGGGTCTATGTGCTAAGGATAAGAGTCTAGTGAATTCTGCTAGTGGAGGTGCAATTTTAAGGAAGAGTGCCGAGGAGGCATGGGATTTATTCGAAATTCTCAGTGAGGATTTTGTCATTATGGCCTCGATGAACCAAAATGATAGAGGTTTATCTTCAACCTCTAATTCTAGGAAGGGTGTTTATGAGGTAGAGAGTACCACAGTGATAAACCAACAAGTGGCGGCATTGTCTGTGAAAATGGATCAACTGCTTGCTGCTCAAGGTCAACCACCTAGGACCTTTCCTTCATCTGTTACTCCAGTGAGTGCGGTGTGTGACATCTGTGCAGATAATAGTCATGACACTCTGTCGTGTCCTATGGCTCCCCAATACCCCGAGTTTGTTCAGGAACATGTCCATGCAGCCCAAGGGTTCTCTAACCCAAGGAATGATCCTTATTCGAATAGTTATAATCCGGGATGGAAGAGTCACCTTAACTTGCGGTGGTCTCAACCTTCCCAAGGGACAGGAAACCAGTTTCAAGGGTCGAGTAATACCTATCAGCAAGCCCCTAGGTCCAACTTTCAAGGGGGAAATGCTAATACTGCACCACCTTATAGACCACCTCACCTTCAGTCTCAGTCTCAAAACCAAAGTGTTAATCCACCGCAAACACCTCAAAACCAACGGAGCAGTGGTTTCGAAGAGCAAGTTCTAAAAGCTCTGAAAAATATAGAAGCTAATAGTCAACTCCTGAGTTCTCATTCGCAATCCATTGCTAAGTTAGAGACTCAAGTTGGGCAAATCGCGGCCACCCTGAGCCGTCGAGAGGAGGGAAGACTTCCGAGTCAACCCATCAATAACCCTAAAGGAGCACACTTAGCCGAGAGTTCTTCCTCACAGGACTCTCACTATCATGAGGATGTAAAAGCGGTCACTACTTTGAGAAGTGGAAAAATTTTTGATAATAAGGTTGAGAAGAGAGTTAATGAGGAAGGGAATGTGTCTAGAGTTCCTAAGGTTGGGGAAATGAGTGAAAAGAAAAAGAGTGAGAATGAGAAAAGGAAGGGGGTAATGAGTGAGCCTAAGAGGGATAACTTTCCCTCTAATTCTGATGACCCATTGGCATCCTATGTGCCCAAGGCTCCATTCCCATCGGCGTTAGTTGCGCCTGTTAGAGGAAAGAAGAAGGGAGCGTCTTTGAGTGAAATGCTAGAAGTTTTTAAGCAAGTGCACATTAATCTTCCACTCTTAGATGCCATTAAGCAGATCCCTTCTTATGCTAAATTCTTGAGGGACCTATGTACTCAGCAGCGCAAGGAGCGTGTGCATTTCGCTAAATCAGCGGTCCTCTCGGATGTGGCAAGTGCTGTGGTTCAGTACCACGTCCCTGTCAAACGTAAAGACCCGGGTACTCCGACTATTCCATGCTTCTTAGGGAGTCACTATGTAGACCGGGCCTTGATTGATTATGGGGCCAGTGTGAATATTCTTCCATACTCTGTGTATGAGAAGATGGAGCTCGGTGAGCTCAAACCTACACCCACCGTGTTACAGTTTGCCGATAGGTCGACCAAGGTCCCTAGGGGTGTGTTACAGGATGTGTTAGTTAAGATTGAGTCTTTTGTCTTTCCGGCCGATTTTATTGTTCTAGACATGAAGCCTATAAATACCACTAGACCTCAAATTCCTGTCATCATAGGTCGACCTCTTCTTGTGACTGAAAATGCAGTCCTACATTGTCGGTCGGGTATCATGGAAGTTTCATTTGGTAATATGAAGGCTAAGCTTCAAGTGTACCATGCTGTAACACATCCTCATCACTTTGAGGAATGCTCATTTGTAGATGTCATTGACCATGCCGTCGAGGAGGCTTTGCCTTTTATTCTTTCTCAGGATCCTTTAGAGTCATGTTTGGCACATTTTAATTATGAAGATTTTGATATTGACCAGTCTATCCTAGAGGTAAATCAGATTCTCGAGTCAACTCCTGCATTAGGCAACCTACCTTGGAAGCCTAAAGTCGAGGCTTTGCCTCAATTGTCTAGTACCTCCATGCCTACATCTCTAGAGATTGCCCCGAAACTTGAGTTGAAACCTTTACCGGCAAATCTTAAGTATAAGTTTCTAGGTGATAATGACTCTCTTCCGGTTATCATTGCTTCTGATTTGAGTATAGAGCAGGAGAGTAAACTCATGAAGGTTCTAGATGAGAATAAACAAGCCATAGGGTGGTCGGTTGCTGATCTTAAGGGTATAGATCCGTCTATTTGCATGCACCGAATCCATCTTGAGGAAGGAGCTATGCCTTCACGGGAAATGCAGCGAAAGCTCAATCCCAACATGAAGGAAGTGGTTATGAAGGAAGTTGTGAAGTTGTTGGATGCGGGTATCATCTACCCCATTTCTGACAGTGCTTGGGTAGCTCCTACCCAAGTTGTACCTAAAAAAGTCCGGTATAACTGTAGTTGCAAATGAAGAGGGTATTCTAGTCCCTACTCGAGCTACCACTGGGTGGCGAGTATGCATCGACTATAGGAATCTTAATTCTAGGACTAGGAAGGATCACTTTCCACTTCCATTCATTGACCAAATTCTCGAAAGACTTGCGGGGCAGAGTTTTTATTGTTTTTTAGATGGTTATTCTGGATATAACCAAATTGCAGTATACCCCGAGGACCAAGAAAAGACCACCTTTACTTGCCCTTTTGGCACTTTTGCCTATAGGCGCATGTCATTCGGCCTATGCAATGTTCCTAGTACATTCCAAAGATGTATGACGGCCATTTTCTCTGACATGATTGGAGATTTTCTAGAGGTTTTTATGGATGATTTTTCAGTTTTTGGTTCATCTTTCGATTCATGCCTCTCTAATCTTTCCAAGGCTTTAAAGCGTTGCTGTGAAACCAATTTGGTCCTAAGTTAGGAAAAGAGCCATTTTATGGTTCGTGAAGGTATAGTCTTAGGACATGTGGTATCTAGTCGTGGTATTGAGGTAGATCGTGCAAAAGTCGATTTAATTGCTAAATTACCACCCCCTACCACCGTCAAGCAGATTAGGTCTTTCCTTGGACATGCCGGTTTTTACCGGCGATTTATCAAAGATTTCAGTAAGATCTCTAGGCCCTTGTGTAATCTTCTTGCCAAGGATATTCCCTTTGTCTTTGATGAGGCTTGTCTGAAAGCCTTTACCACACTGCGCTCTCTCTTGAGCACTGCTCCTATCATGCAGCCCCCGAATTGGTCTTATCCTTTTGAAATTATGTGTGATGCGTCTGACTACGCTATAGGGGCTGTTTTGGGTCAAAGGATAGATAAATTTCCTCGAGTTATATATTATGCTAGTAAGACTCTTGATGATGCTCAAATGAACTACACCACCACTGAAAAAGAGTTACTAGCTGTTGTCTATGCCTTAGATAAATTCCGTTCTTATCTGTTAGGGTCTAAAGTCATTGTTTTCTCTGATCATGCTGCTCTACGGTATCTTCTGTCCAAAAAAGAGACCAAGCCTAGGTTGATTAGATGGATTCTTCTCTTGCAAGAATTCGATTTTGAAATTCAGGATAAGAAAGGGTCGGAGAATGTAGTTGCTGATCACCTGTCTAGGATTCTAGCTGATAAAGATAGTGATACCCTTCAGATTCGGGATTCTTTTCCTGATGAGCAATTATTTGCAGTCTCTCAGGTATCTTTGCCCTGGTTCGTTCACATTGTTAACTATTTAGCTACAGGGCTTATACCATCTACTTGGGCCAAACAGGACAAGGATCGATTCTTTTCACAAATTAAAAATTATTTTTGGGAGGATCCTATTCTGTTTAGGTACTGTGCGGACCAAGTGATCCGTCGATGCATCCCTGAGAATGAGGTGCATGAGATTTTGAAGTTCTGCCACACTCTGGCTTGTGGTGGACACTTTAGTGGCAAGAAAACCGCTGCTAAAGTTCTTCAGTGTGGTTTGTGATTGTACCACAATCATACCATTCAACTATAGTATTACTATGTTCTCTTATATATATAATTGTTTAATAAATAGCGTTTTGTATAAATATCTGTACAATTGGATTTAAATCTCTGTTTCAAGAAATATGTGCAGATTATATAAATTAAAGTCGTCACCGATGAAGCCGTGAAGAGCATCTCGAATCAAAAGAGCATTCAGAAGGATCCGCATCAACCGGGGGAAGTATGAAAAAGCAGACGAAGAGACTCTGCACGAAAAGTCAAAGTTTGACCTTGACTATCGATAGCCAAGATGCGCTATCGATAGTGCCTCTATCGATAGCGCACCTTCGCTATCGATAGTCAGAGGCGGCTGCGGGCAAAATAGATATTTTTAGATATTTTGAGGGCCCTTTGGTCTTTTTCCTTTTCCTTCTATAAATAGAAGTGTAACGTCGACTTTACGAGGGTTCATGACTTATGCTCTGAATCATTACTCTGCTATTTTAATTCAAGTTACAGTTTATTTTCGCATTTTATTCGGCAGTTTACGTTTTCAGCAATTTCCAATTCTGCAATTTTTCTTTCAATGCCTGGCTCAATTCTCACTTGAGGATTGTTCTTTACTATTAAGTCTTTACTTTCAGTAATTTACGTTTCTATTATTTTCCTTTTTATGCATGGCTCAGTTCTCACTTGAGAACTGTTCTTTACTTTTCCTGTCATTTTCTTTATTTACTTAAGCACTTTTCTTTATTTACTTCAGTCACTTTTCTTTATTTATTTTCGCCATTTTCCTTATTTCTTCAGTCAGTTAATTACCGCTTTAATTTACTTTTCCATCCCGTGAACCCTTAAAGCTTGTCATGGATAAAGGATATTCTCCTCCATTGATGTGTAGCTAATACTCCAAGCTTGGGTGAGGATGAAGTTGGATTCATTATACAATCCTATTTTATAAACATCCCTCTATTTGTATCATGTGATTGCATAGTTGTGAAGGTTTTACCGCACACTATCGCTAAATATAATATCATATAATTGTACATCTGTGATTGCAATTATATAATTATGCAATGGTTCTTATTGGTATGAATACAAACCAGCATGCTTTATTCATCATTTAAGGTGGATAACGATATTCCATTCTTTTCCAGGATAAACTTGCCGGTCCTGTATTCATAATCTTTTTGGGACTTCCTTCTTGTAGTTGGAAGAACCACCATACATAATTACTATAGTGAGGATTTTATAAACATAAATTGTATAATTGATATTCAATGGGCTTCTCACCCAAGTTCCGCTCATTCCACCAACTTAACTGCATTTTTTTACTAAGCTTTATTAAAATTACTGCGTTTTCGCTTCGACCCAATCGGAGCATTTTCCACCAACCAATTTAATTGACAATATTCTTTCCACTTGAATTAATTCTAAAGAGTCTTTTAGTATAAACCTGCATTTCCCAGTGGTTCGACACCCGTGCTCACTAGTCACAATCGAATTGAGATTATCAGTCACGCGGTTTTATAAATTATTAATCTTGATCACTGACAAGGAATAATCTCCCTTGTCATCTGAAGCGATCAAATTTTGGCGCCGTTGCCGGGGAAGTACGGTTTATTTAAAAAGAATTTTGGGATTTAATTTAAGTAGTAAATATTAATACTGTTTATATTACTATATATATATTCTTTTACACTGTTAATAGCTATATATAATAAGTATTATTTATTTTTTCACTACAGGTAGCTGAAATCAGGAATTGGGAGCTTCACTCCCGCGCGCTTAAAATAACAAATTAAAAGCTAAAGATTATCTGCTCACAATTTGTTCATTGAATTCCGTGATTATCTGTGGAGACCTATTTTATGCGGGGTAGAAGGTCGTTGTCATTTAACGTAATCCCTTTAGACTCTGAAATTGAAAGAACTCTGAGAGCTGTTAAGGCTTCTCAAAGTCAGTCCAGTGAGTCAGTACCTTTGCATCAATTAGAAATGGCTGAATCATCTGCACACACTGCCATGTTACCTGCGGATAATATTCAAGCACCACCAGGTCTTAAAACTCTTAGGGATCACTTCATGCCCAATAGTTTTAATCCACCCTCCTGTATCCAAATCCCGCACATAGAGAATCTCATCTATGAGATTAAGCATGCTACCATTCAGATGCTTCCTACGTTCTATGGGTTAGATAGAGAGAACCCATACGACCATTTGCAGGAATTCTTAGGGATTTGTTCGACTATTAGAATTCAGGGGTTCCATCCAGAATCCCTGAAATTGTTCTTATTCCCGTTTTCTTTGAAAGATAAGGCCAAACACTGGCTTTGTACTCTCCAAACCCCTGTCCCTATCACTACTTGGGAACAGCTCCAAAAGTTATTCCTGTCTAGATTTTACTCTGTTGGTAAAACTCACCAAATGCGACGAGGTATAACAAACTTCGTCCAACATGAACAGTAATCTTTTTATGAAGCTTGGGAAAGAATGAAAGAACTTCTTAGGTTATGCCCCCATCACGATGTACCTAAGTGGCAAATCATAGAGTCTTTTGTTAGAGGTTTAACAGAGGGTGACACGCAGACTGTGAAATCTGCCTGTGGGGGAGCTATTTTAAGTAAAGGTGATGATGAAATGTGGGCTTTATTTGAAGGTTGAGTGAGGATTCGTTCCACATGGCCTCAATGTCTTTAGGTAACCGTGACGATGCGTTAGTAAAGAAACCGCCTCCCAAAAAGAGCGGTATTTATGATGTGGACACCCAAGTTTTGGCAAATAAACAAGTTGAGGCTCTGTCTCAAAAGCTTGACCAGTTAATCGCGGCACAAGGGCAATCTTCAAAAGCCCATGTGAAACCTGTCAACTTGGTGTGCAATATTTGCACTGACCCAGCTCACGAGACCCCATATTGTCCTATGGCAGGCCAGTACCCTGAGTTTGTCCAAGAGCAGGTTAATGCTGCTCAAGGATATGCACCACCTAGGAATGACCCGTATTCCAATACTTACAATCCCGGGTGGAAGACTCACCCCAATTTCCAGTGGTCTAGCCAGCCTAGAGGATCCAATCCTAGTCAGCCTACAAGACCCACATATAGCAGTAACCCTGCTACCAGTCAACCCTATAGACCACCATTGATGCAATCCCAGTACCCCAGTTATGGTGCTCCTCAAGCACCTGCACCCCAGTATCAGAGTCAAGCAGTGACTCAACCACCACCACAACCTCATAGAACGCCTGGTTTTGAGGAACAAGTCCTAGCTACCCTGAAAAGTCTAGAGGCTTCAGCACAACTCACTCATTCCCATTCCCAATCTATTTCTAAGTTAGAAACCCAAATGGGTCAACTAGCGGCTTCATTTAGTCGCAGAGAGGAAGGGAAATTCCCGAGTCAGGCTGTTGCCAATCCCAAGGGAGCTTTTGTAGCTGAGAGTTCTACTTCTCATAACCCACATTGTAATGAGGAAGTTAAGGCTGTTACAGTCTTACGTAGTGGGAAAGTGGTAGATAATAGAGTGGGGGAGAAAGAGAGAGAGATAAAGAGAGAGAAAGAGAGAGAAGAAGAGAAAGAACCTGCAATAGAAAAAGAGTCTGAAGCTTCGAGGGATAACTTTCCCGCAGCTTTAGACAATCCATTGGCATCGTATGTGCCGAAAGCCCCATTCCCATCCGCGCTGATTGCGCCTGAGAGGAGAGCGAAGAAAGGGGCTAGCATGTCGGATATGTTAGAGGTGTTTAAAAGTGTCCATATTAATTTACCTCTCCTAGATGCCATTAAACAGATTCCTTCATATGCCAAATTTTTGAAGGAAATGTGCACACAGCAACGCAAGGAGCGCGTGCACTTGTCTAAAACCATAGCTCCTGTTGACATAGCAAGTGCTGTGTGTCAATTCCAAGCTCCTATAAAGAGAAAAGATCCTGGAACGCCAACTATACCTTGCTTCTTAGGAAGTCATTTCATTGATAGAGCGTTAGTCGATTTTGGCGCAAGTGTGAATATTCTTCCATATTCAATTTACGCCAAAATGGAGCTTGGAGCACTCCAAACCACACCTACTATTCTTCAATTTGCAGATAGGTCCACAAAGGTACCTAGAGGTATACTGCAGGATGTTTTGGTTAAGATAGATTCGTTTGTCTTTCCTGCAGATTTTATCATCCTAGATATGGAGCCTGTTGATATTACTAGGCCTCAAATCCCGGTTATAATAGGACGACCTCTTCTGGCAACTGCTAATGCAGTCCTTCATTGTAGGACTGGCATAATGAAGGTGTCTTTTGGTAACATGAAAACCAGGCTGCAGGTTTATAGTGCAGCTAACCAGCCTCATAACTTTGAGGATTGTTCTTTTGTTGACATCATAGATAAAGTGGTAGAGGAAGCTACACCTTATCTTATGTCCAAGGACCCGTTAGAAACATGTCTTAATTACTTTGGGTTCGAGGACCATGATCTGGAGCATTCGTTCATGGAGGTGAATCTTGTCTTAGATTCTACCTCCTCTGTAGAAAAATTGCCATGGAGACCTAGGGTTGAGCCACTTCCGTCTATTGCCAGTGTCCCTTATCCTATTTCTTTTGAGTCTCCACCGCAACTTGAGTTAAAGCCTCTGCCGGCTAATCTCAAGTATGCATTTTTGGGTAATAGTGACACCTTGCCTGTTATAATTTCATCTTCATTAAATTTAGAACAGGAAGGTAAGTTGTTATCCATTTTGAAAGAGCACAGAGTAGCCATAGGATGGTCGGTCGCTGATTTAAAGGGTATAGACCCGTCAATCTGCCAGCACCGTATTCACCTGGAGGAAGGTGTGAATCCTTCTAGAGATGCCCAACGTAAGTTGAACCCCAATATGAAAGAAGTTGTTAAAAAGGAAGTTTTGAAACTACTGGATGCGGGTATCATTTACCCAATTTCAGATAGTGAGTGGGTTTCCCCTACTCAATTGGTTCCTAAGAAGTCTGGGATAACAGTGATAGCTAACGAGGAGGGTATTCTAGTCCCTACAAGAGCTACCACTGGTTGGAGAGTCTGTATAGACTACAGGAAATTAAATTCCAAGACTAGGAAAGACCACTTCCCTCTGCCTTATATTGACCAAATTCTAGAAAGATTATCCGGGCAGAGTTTTTGTTGCTTCCTAGATGGCTATTCAGGGTATAACCAAATAGCGGTTTACCCCGAGGATCAGGAGAAAACAACATTTACCTGTCCATTCGGGACATTTGCATTTAGGCGTATGTCTTTTGGCCTATGCAATGCCCCGAGCACGTTCCAAAGATGTATGACTTCTATCTTTTCTGATATGATAGGAGACTATTTGGAAGTGTTTATGGTTGACTTTTCTGTTTTCGGTCCTTCTTTTGATGAATGCCTCTCTAATCTCTCAAAAGTGCTTAAGAGACGTTGTGAGACAAACCTTGTTCTTAGTTGGGAGAAGAGCCATTTCATGGTTCGTGAGGGCATTGTGCTTGGGCATATCGTATCTAGTAGAGGGATAGAGGTTGACAAAGCTAAGGTTGACTTAATTGCAAAACTACCTCCTCCTACTACTGTTAGGCAAATCCGGTCCTTCCTTGGACATGCAGGATTTTACAGGCGTTTCATTAAAGACTTTAGTAAAATAGCAAAACCAATGTGTAATCTGCTTGCTAAAGATGTAGAGTTTAACTTTGATAAAGCCTGTATAGGGTCCTTCAATAAATTGCGTTTAATGTTGATCTCGGCACCTATCATGCGAGCTCCCGATTGGTCACTTCCTTTCGAGCTAATGTGTGATGCCTCCGATTATGCTGTGGGGGCAGTGTTGGGTCAGAGGGTAGATAAGGCCACTTATGTTATATACTATGCAAGCAAAACCTTGAATGAAGCTCAGTTAAATTACACTACGACTGAGAAAGAAATGCTTGCAGTAGTTTTTGCGTTAGATAAATTCCGATCCTATCTGTGGGGATCGAAGACCATTGTGTACTCAGATCATGCCGCCTTGCGGTACCTGCTCTCTAAAAAAGAGACGAAGCCTAAGCTGATTAGGTGGATTCTCTTATTACAAGAATTTGACTTTGAGATTAGGGATAAGAAAGCGAGTTAGAATGTCGTTGCTGACCACCTCTCTAGGATAGTAGTTGAAGAAGAGAGTGACCCCACGCCTATTAGGGATTCTTTCCCTGATGAGCAACTTTTTGCTGTCACTCATTCTACCTTACCCTGGTATGTTCATATAGTGAATTATCATGCCACAGGCCTTGTACCATCTCTTTGGTCGAAACAGGAAAAGGATCGGTTCTTTTCGCAAATAAAATTTTATTATTGGGAAGATCCTCTCCTGTTTAAGTACTGTGCTGACCAGGTTATACGCAGGTGTATTCCTGAGGGTGAAATGCAAGACGTTTTGAAGTTCTGCCGCACTCTAGCATGTGGATGACACTTTAGCGGGAAAAAGACTGCCGCTAAAGTCTTGCAGTGTGGGTTTTTTAGGCCCACACTATTCAAAGATGCATTGGACTTCTGTAAGTCCTGCCAAAATTGCCAAAGAATGGGTTCTATGTCTAGAAGGGATATGATGCCTCTTAACCCTATCTTGATCGTCGAAATTTTCGATGTGTGGGGCATTGACTTCATGGGACCTTTTCCTATTTCGCATGGGTTTGAATACATACTAGTAGCTGTAGATTACGTATCTAAATGGGTAGAAGCCATAGCCACTAGGACCAATGACCACAAGGTGGTATTGAATTTCCTCCAAGAGAACATTTTCTCTAGGTTTGGGTTTCCAAGGGCCATCATCAGCGATGGAGGGTCACATTTTAATAATCGACCCTTTGCAACTCTCGTAGCTAAATATTCTATCACTCACAAGGTTGCAACCCCATACCATCCTCAGACTAGTGGGCAAGTGGAGGTTTCGAATAGGGAAATTAAGCATATCTTAGAAAAAACTGTTAGGCCTGATCGTAAGGATTGGTCATTGCGTTTAACTGACGCATTGTGGGCCTATAGGACTGCTTTTAAAACCCCTATTGGTATGTCTCCGTACCGTTTAGTCTATGGCAAACCGTGTCATCTCCCAGTCGAGTTAGAGCATAAAGCACTTTGGGCCATTAGGAAATTTAATTTTGAAATGAAGGAAGCGGGTTCTCACCGCAAGCTTCAGTTAAATGAGCTCGAAGAGATTAGGAATGAGGCTTACGAGAATTCCAAAATTGCTAAAGCCAAAATGAAAGAGTTTCATGACAGACACATCAATAGGAAATCTTTTGAACCAAATCAGAAGGTGTGGCTGTTTAACTCTAAATTAAGGCTATTTCCTAGTAAGCTTCGATCTCGCTGGGATGGACCTTTTGTAGTAACTAGGGTTACTCCTCACGGTGCTGTTGAAATTCAAAATCCTCGTACTGGTTTGTCCTTCTTTGTGAATGGACAAAGGCTTAAGCCTTTTATCGAGGGTATAACCGAGAGTGAGGGCATTCAGGATGGTTTGGTAATTGAGTCTGTCAGTTTGGAAGACCCAACCTACCAGTTTGACTAATGAGGAATTTCACGTCTAGCTAAAGACGTTAAACTTAGTCCCACCCACCCATTCCCCTTGTTCATACCCACATGTCTAGTCGTACCATTCTGTCAAACATTGAGGACAATGTTTACTTCTAGTTGGGGAGGGTTTGTATATTCTCTTAATATGTATATGCATTTGTATATGATTAATTTATTTATTGGTTCATTTAATTTGTATATACATAATAAATTATTATTATTATTTTTCATTCTTGTGTACATGTTAACCCAGTGTGATTTATATAAAGATTATTGGTATAGAATTTGATAAATAAACATGTGTTACAATGTGAGTTTATTCTTTCATTTATATCATTTCTATTTGTCTATTTTCAATACATTAATTGTAACTTTACTGTGATTAGCTGGTATTCAATCTTGCACATGCACGAACTTGGTTTAAATCTTTATACTTGGCAATTTGAGTATTTGATAAAAACCTGTTATAAAGTAGAGACTTATGGCAATTAAAGCAAATTGTGAACCATTCGATCTTTTGTGGGACTCAAATATTCATCCTATCAATCTGTGGTAAATGCTTTCCTGTTATATCTTGTAAAAGGTTCAATTCATTCGTATGTTAGAATGCAAATATCTTGTTAATCAATTGAGAATATTGTGCACATTTTTGAAAAATGATTTAAGGCCATTTTCTTCGAGTTTTTTGAGCCGTGTTAATTTTTGTTAGAGTTTAGGACCCCCGTAGTACCCAATTTTGAGCCGAAAAGTTGCCAATTTTTTCGATAACTTAGCAAGCCATGGGTAACGAGGTGTCTTTTATACATTTAGTTAGTGTAAAGAGTAAGTCATTATGAAATTTTCTCAAAATAAGCCAATTTTTTGAAAAAGTCAAATTTTGACCATGACTATCGATAGCCCCATATGCGCTATCGATAGAGGTTTCAATTTTCAAAAAATAAAAATGCTCGCGGGACAGAGAAGCCTGGCTATCGATAGCGCCAGTGCGCTATCGATAGAGATCGCGATCTTTGGGTTTTAACTTCCTTCTCCCGCGCGAAAACCCTTCATTTCCACCACATTTCTACCTGAAAACTCCATTGCCGCCGTGTCCCTCCACCTTCAAACTCAGTTTCCGACCACCCCAGCCCTCCATTTCGCGCAAGATTGATTTCATAGCGATCCTCGCGCCATTTTGAGCATTTCTGTCCGATCAGAAATTGCATTTACTGCATTCCATTTTGTCGCCTTTTTGCACGAGCATCGCATTTTGGCGAGGACAGTAGGTTACTCGGCGACTTCTTCATCTTTCACACTTCGTGAGTACCCGTTCACATTCTAAATTCTTGAATTTTTCTTAAAATGGCTTAGTTTTGTTTCATATGTCATAGCATGATTTTGTTTGTTTTACGTAAGATTTGCATGTAAAAAGTTAAAATAGTGTGTTGGGTTTTGAGTTTAGATAATAATGAAACTTGTCCTTGTACACTTGTTACACTGCATTGAAGTTGTGGAGTTGTGGAGTTCTGGTAAAGCTTGGATGTTAGGCTATGCATGGGCTTGCATGCTACAGTACGTATGTTTTTGAAGGTGTTGATAAAAATAGCCTGGATGTTAGGCAAGTTCTGAAATTTGAAATGGGGTATAAAAAAATTTATCTTGTGGGTAACCCACTTGCTGTGTTACGTGTTTGAGTCTTGTTGAAAAAATTATATAAACAAGTATCTATGCGAAGTATTCTACTGCTGACTATGGTCCTATCTGCTGCCGTGTGTGTAAAAAATTTTTTTACAGAGCTATGGTACTCCAAAAGACCACCGGCAGGAAGGGCGTAGCTTTCCAGGAGCCGGCACAGCCGAGACCGAGGAGGTCTACAGATACCAGTCGGGGCAAGGCCCAGCGTACGCAGCCAGATTCTTCTGATAGTTCAGAGTCTGAGTGGCAGCCAGTACCAGTACAGAGACCATCTGCCAGAGCTCAGTCGTCTGCCCAGCCGCCAGAGAGCGCGCCTCCATCCAGTTCACCGTTTGTGGAGGAGGAGTACATTTTTGAGGATCCTGATATTGGCGAGACTGGCGAGCCTCGCATGACTCGTGAGTTCGAGGGCTACGCAGACACTGAGACTGGGTCGAGGAGATTACCGACTCGTCGAGCTGCGAGGCCATGGCATGTGATTCTGTCGGCGAAGAACTTCAACGTCGAGAGATATGTGGATCCGAAGGCCTTCAGATACGAGGGCTTGCTCGTAGAGACCCTCCAGGACAGGCACCTCAGCACCTGGCTGAGAAAGGGTGGCGGATATATGGCCAGTGTGGTGCGACAGTTCTATACCACAGCACACATGGCAGAGGATCAGCCCGAGACACTCCAGGCCGAGGTTGGAGGCCGCAGTGTCAGATTCACTCCAGACGACATCGCTACCTATCTGGGGTGCGAGCGTCCACTCGAGACAGTGGTGGAGGGCAGTTATCTACAGCTGACAGAGAGTCAGTGTGCAGACATGGTATGTGTTGAGCGGGAGCTGTTCGATGGCATGCACTTCACGATCGGGAACATGCACCCATCATACGCAGCTATGAACAAGCTGCTTTATTGCAACCTGCGGGCGAGAGGCACTGATTCTCAGATACCGGTTGAGTCTGTGAGGCTGCTGCTGGAGTTCTTGAGCGACCACCCAATGGATATCGCCGCCTTGATTTTCAGCGAGATTCGCACATTCATTGCTACACAGCCGCGGAACAACATGCCGTACCCCCAGATGATTACAGCTTTTGCACTGGGTGCGGGTGTTGTATCTGACGAGCCATTGAGATGGGGTGAGGGTCCTATTACCCCCACTACTATAGCCAGGAGTATGGCGGCTCGGCCCAAGAGGCCACGTACTGAGACCGCTGGTCCATCAGCGCCTGCTCCTGCACCTGCACCTGCACCAGCCCCAGCTCCGACTCCTGCTGCTCCTTCCATGCCCGATATGTCATCTGCCAGTTCTCAGGGTCTGTTCCATCAGGTCCTAGAGGGATTGAGATCCATGATGCATGTTCAGCAGAGGCAGTCAGCTCAGCTTGACAGACAGACCGCTCAGCTCGACCGACAGGCTGCTATGATGGAGAGGCACTCTGCACAGCTCCGGGTTATGTGGCGACGTATGGACGGCGAGCCGATTTCTAAGGCCGACCGCGCGTTATTTTATGAGCCACAGCCCGATCCTAGATTTGACATCCCGCCTGGGGATGAGCAGTGATGAGATATGATGCTCAGTTTTGAGCTTGGACAGTTGTTTCTTCTTGAAAATTTCTTTGTTTCTTTTTGGTTAAAACTTTCTAAGTTGTTGTCTGGGTTAGTTTAGGTATTTAGGATGGTTAGGGTAGTGACCTGAACAAAATTACAACCATCCTAATTTTGCAGTCTTCAACTCTTTCTGTTACAACCAAAAATATTACAAGCCTATAAAGACCTTTTTGATTTTAAAAATATTGTGCATTATTCTCTTGTGATTACTTGTTTATTTAAGTTTTATTTATGTATGAATTGCATCTCTGCATATATAACTTTGTTATTTCATCTCTCTTTGGTCGTTAATTAGAGCTTAATGTATAAGTTTTATACTTGTATATTTCCATTTGGGAACTCGGGGTTACTAACCTTTTCAGAGTGAACATCTTTTGCGAGTGACCATCAGTGAGGATTTTGAAGTTGAAACTAATTATGGGTTAATTCTCGTACTCTTATTACAGTATTTTGATTTTATCAAAGTTCATCCTCACTACACATTGAATACTTGCTAATTTCCTGTTAAAGATAGCATTTCTTGTATTATAAATGTTCAATTATGAATAGCGATATATCTGTGGATGAAACTCCTACTGTGTACATAGTATATTGTTAAAATTCTTTCTCAAACAATTCTTTTATTTATTCATGTTTGTGAGTATCATTTTTGCAAACTCTCACGAGACTACACTCGTCCACGAAGGGTAACTTAGTGGTTTAAAAGGCTTGTTGCATACGCTAAATGCAATCGCGTTTCCCTGCGAAAGTGGCTTTTCAATTTCTAGTTTTAAAAGTTTAGCTTTTTGCTAAGAGACTAGCAAAACCTAAGTTGGGGAGTGTGATTGTACCACAATCATACCATTCAACTATGGTATTACTATGTTCTCTTATATATATA
>JAESVK010070875.1:0-37783 GCA_017140935.1 Hamamelis virginiana
CCCCCCCCCCCCCCCCCCAAAAAAAAAAAAAAAAAAAAAAAAAAAAAAAAACCCGAAAAATTAATGATGATAATAATAATAATACTAAAAGATACACGATTTTTGTGAAAGAAGAAAAACTGCATCGTACCACCATTTAGAACATACCAAAATACCAACATGTATTGACCGAAACATTTTAGTTCCACTGATTTTCAAAAACCATGATTCTAATCGACAGAAACATAAAACTGGCTGATCATTATGGGCCAATAAGCTTGTGTGATGTAAAACAAAAAACCATATTAAAATAATGGATATGAACATTTAATTGACACTCTTCTTTAAAGAACTTTGGAACAAGAAGATATCAGTGACAATCTATCATGCGACCATAACAGTAAAAGTGTGTGCACTAATGATTGAAATGCTTGTATACAAAGATTCGAAATAATATCCATTCGTTTAACCCACAAAATAATAATAATAATAATAATAATAATATCCATTCTCGGCTTCTCACCACCATTTCTTGTAATGAAAAACAGACACAAGCGCACACACGAACGAGTGCATACACACAAATAAAACTATATATTGAAGTTTTAAACCCAAAATGACGACTCTATTTTCCATATGAAGTCATTGAAGTGAACAAGATCAAGTGTTGAACTGCAAATCCTAGGTTAAAGTATCTTGGTAATCGTATTAATAAGAGCAAACAGAAGCAACTCCTATGGCAGCATGGAGCAAATTCGGAAGCTAAACCATAAAAAAAAAAAATTCCGAAGCTAAACCATAAAAACAGGACATCTAGAGAGCAATATAAATGTTGCGATTCTAGGTCAAGCAATGGAAACAATAGGACTCTTCCCAAGAGACATTAATTGAATCATACAATTCTATTTTACGTAATCTCATTTCTCATCGAGCACCAGAAAGTCAGCTAAACTCACCAAAGCCTCGGTCCCAACTACTTGTGGTTGATTACATATTTATATGTTATTTACTAGCAAAAATCACAAGGAACAAACAATTAGAAGAGCACACATATGCACCCAAACGTATGCACTCTGACACAGAAAGGTAACACACTGTTACAGCAAAGTAATTAAATATTCAGCTAAAGGTGAAGCTATTTTATTCAACACAGAACTGTAAATATAGTGCAAAATCAACAAACCTCAGCGGCACTAATCTTATCTGGCCGAGAAACATAGTCCTCCAAATCGACCTCATCACCTAAGTTCATCTTAGCAGTGCAAACCTGTTAAAAAAAAAAAAAGACCTGATTAAAATGTGTTGACCTTACGATTGACTATGGAAAGTCCACAAAAGCTGAACCCAATTAAATTAAAAGGAGTGGTTTAAATAAATGACGCCACATATATACTACCTATATCTTCAGGGAGAGATGGTTTGTTTTTTCTCATTTAGTGTGTGTGGGTGCGGGTGTGTTTTGGAATTTGTGGCAGGGTGGGGAGTGTTGGAGAACATGCAGTGAAGAAAAACAATGAGTACAGCACTCACCTGAAAAACAAGCCTCTTTTGTCGTCTATCAGGTAAAGGAAACTCAATTTTTCGGTCAAGCCTTCCAGGACGCAGGAGTGCAGGGTCCAAAGTGTCAGCCCGATTTGTTGCCATGATGACCTTAACATTCACCGTCTGGTCAAACCCATCCATCTGCAAAAGCATTTAGACCCAAAGAAGTAATGAAACATTCAGACAGCAAACTTATGAATGCCACTTTACAGATCAATTTTATTTAAACCAAAACCATGATTTCACACATCTAGGTCAAGGCAGACAGACTCTGGTTCAAGGGCTTTAATTTATTTAAATCGCGGCTCTTTAAAATCTACATTTTTCAAGTCCTACCTGATTCAGCAGTTCCATTAGGATTCGTTGAACTTCTCTATCAGCTCCAGTTTGAGCATCAAACCTTGCAGTTGCAATAGCATCTACTTCATCAATAAAAATAATGGCAGGAGCATTCTCTTTGGCGAGACGAAAAACATCACGAACCATTCTTGGGCCCTGATTTTGGGGAAGGGGCAAAAGAAAATTGATTAAAATCTAATATTAATATTGCAGCTAATCTTTGCAATTTAGAAGAGTGAATGCAATGAAGACTGCTCACAGGAGAAAACTCTTCCCCCACTGTGGCACTACTTGTTATTCCCAAAGAGTAAAGGAAATAGCAAATGTAATCGCTGACATAAAGGTCACAAGTGTTCGTTTGAGTGCCACTTTTTTTGTTTATGTGTTTTTCTTCTTTCTTTCTTTCATTTTTTTTTTTTTTGTGTGGGGGGGGGTTTTTTTTTTTTTTTTTGGGTGGTGGGGAGTGTTCCATATATAAACTGTAAACATAGATTTAAATCCTAGACCATCAATAGAGCATTGGTCTGTTGGTTAACGGTCCAAAAAAAATGTATAGAGCATTTCCTCCTAATATACATGAACAGGCAAGATATAAATATTCAATATCCATACAAGTTAAATATCAAATTAATTTGACTAATAATAATATATCAAGGTCAGCTGTAGATAATATCAACCATAGTTTTAAGTATCACCCGATCCTATACGTATCGCCCGATATGTATGGGATTTCAGAGGCCCCTGTACACTTTACACCCCGATACTATATGTGTAAAGTAGTTCACGGCGTATCGGCCCGATACGGTCCGTAAAGGCTGTTATACCCCCGATTCCCATTACACCCACGCGAATGACAGGAAACCCATATATCTATGATGCAAGCAGAGATTCCTAACAATCAGTACACTACTTTGCTTTTCTTTCAAATATAAATGATAAAGTCTAATGATTTAATTCTTAAAAGAGTAAATAAAAAATTTAATAACATTTAAAAAATTATAATACAATTCAAACAAATTTTTGGTTTTATTTTAAACTTTTTAACTTGCAAGCTAGTAACTTATAACTTACA
Organism: Hamamelis virginiana; assembly: GCA_017140935.1. Classification (NCBI taxonomy): domain Eukaryota; kingdom Viridiplantae; phylum Streptophyta; class Magnoliopsida; order Saxifragales; family Hamamelidaceae; genus Hamamelis; species Hamamelis virginiana. The sequence continues at coordinate 2,933 of JAESVK010070875.1, forward strand.
TAATATATTGTAAACGTATATTACAAAAAATATTTTTCAAAATAATTATAAATTACGGGTGTACCAGAATTTTTAACACATTTATTTATATTCAAAGAGTTCTAGTTCATTACTCAATTAATTTTAATTGAGTAACGAACTAATGATTTGTGAAAACTTGAAATAAATTCACTAGAGCTCTTTGAAAACATTAATATACATTAGTATAGGGTAAAGATGTGTATTACTGCTTTTGGGGGTTGGTGTGCAAAAATTAAAAAAATTCATGGCCCTGACGCCCGATACCCGTTACGTATCACCCGATACCCGTTACACCTTTACCGTTACCGTTACGGGTCCATTACCTGATACTTAAAACCCTAATATCAATAGATAAAACCGTAAATGATGCACACAGAAACTGATTTTTAATAAGAAAAAAGGTCATAAAAGCATACCTCGCCCAAATACTTTTGAACGAATTCAGAGCCAACAACTCTAATGAAAGCAGCAGTAGTATGATTAGCAACAGCCTTGGCCAGCATGGTTTTACCAGTTCCAGGTGGACCATAAAGCAAAACACCACGTGGAGGATCTATTCCAATTTGCTTGTACAACTCATGATGAGTCAAAGGCAACTCTACTGCTTCACGTATCTCCTGTTTCTGGATGTCACATCCTCCAATATCCTAAAAGAAAATATAAAAAGGAAGCGGAAAACACAAAAAAAAAAAAAAAGACAAAGCATGAATATTAAACACTGATAAGAAGGCCAAGCATTACAGGAACAAAATGGAAAACCACATAGTGTAGTCAACAATATAAATGTACTATTTTAATTGCAAAGTTGCAGGGGTAAACCTCAAATTTACCTTAACTAGAAACATGACACAATTTCCATAATCCGGCTCCAACTAAAAGAAAAAACTTGTATAAAGAAATGATAATATTCCCAATAACTCAATACTAATATTCTCAATCAGCCAATATCTCTTTACCCAATGAAGTCTTATATATCAACTCTTGGGATTGGCTAAATGAGATGTTTTTTCCCCCTATCAGACTTAACTAGAGCCATGTTTTTTGTTAAATCATAGGCTAGCTTGTCTTTTCACCGCCTTGACTTTTGTTCTTTTTGGCTAAATGAGATGTTTTTTCCCCCTATCACACTTAACTAGAGCCATGTTTTTTGTTAAATCACAGGCTAGCATGTCTTTTCACCGCCTTGACTTTTGTACTTTTCGGCTTTTCTTTTGGTGCTTCCTCTTGCTTTTCATGATTGCATTCACTTCTTATTCCAATATTTTTCTTCTGTTATCAGTCAATCATATAGAAATATCTAAAACCTGTATAGTATTCAAATTTGCCAAGTGTGCAAATCTAAGGCTAAAACTCTTACAGCGACATCAGGGCTCTAAATGCAACAAGTCCATTACATGGAGGTCCACAAGAACAGTCACAAGATCGAGAGACACAATGACTAGAAGTCAATCTAAGTATGGGAGCAAACAAACTGAACAACTTGGAGGGTTGTTTGAGCCCCACTTGGTTAATTTCAATCATCAAACCAACTATCTTGCTCAAGCGTTACTTTGCATTAGTTGGCTGAGCTCAAGCTTATTCATGAACCTATGTAAGTTTATAGCCTAAGCCAACATTCATTTCATTTGCCAAAATGCAATTTTCTATCTTTACCTATATAAGTTGGTTATTACAACACCCTTCAAGACTGACTTAATTCCTTTCTTTCTTCACTAGTTGTTTCTGTTTTTTCCTTAACATTTTGAAGTTCTTCCTTTGGGTAAGCATCTTAAGGGCATACAATACTATAGCTAAAAAAACGTACCTCAACTGTTCATAAGCATAATTGAATTGAGCCTTGCGACACTCAAGTTTGGTTTCTTAAAAAGTTTAATTAAGTTTTGAACTTAGTGTAGGGCTTTGTTCATTTAAGTGTTGAACAGGCATGGACATGCATATGAAACAACTGACAAGTGGCAACTTAAACCTTATTTAATGACCGTAAGAAAGAAGCAGCAGCAGATGCAAGTATTACCAATCAAGCTTAAGTTCTCAAGCAATATTCAAAAGCATCAAGAAACAGGAACCTAAATAAAATGCAAAGGTGTTTTGGTCCATAAAACTGCATGTTAACCCTAATTCTCCTACAAAGCTATGCCATTTATTATCTGGCACATAAAATTATTAGTGCCTGTGTTCATTCGGATTGGACTCACAAAAAATCTAAAACCACTTAAACGGAATGTGATGTAATACTTAAGTACGTGTAGGGGTGACGAGGGGGAAAATCCGAAACAATATTCATAACACATGTACCTAGTTACAATAGGATAATTTAACTACTACATAGTTCGCAATGTTCCTTGTTCCTCGACAATATTAGACACCCAACCGAAAAGAAACTGGAAATCTAGGTATCACTCCGGAAAGTAAATCAACTGCAGACACCATAAATCAAACAACTACAGGAGACCCAAATAAGACAAGAGAGTAAACTGATTTGAACACACACAACTAATATCAAAAAGGGGTAAAGAAGTCAATGCAAATAAAATAATTTACATGAATATATAGATAGAAACCCCCAAAATTTTCAGATAGACAAGGACTAAGAACGTGGATTATAGATGCGAAATCCTTATATTTTAGACACGTTATCCTTTAAGTCGACCTAAAGATGAACATCATTGACCTAGAATTAAACAATTCAAAGAAAATTTGTATTATAAACCCTATTTACTCCCAACAGCAAAGAATGCCAGCGTCCAGAAATCGCCTCTTCAACAAACCCTAGCGGTATCCTTCAGAATCCATCAAGTATTCTTTAACTAAATTATTAACAAACATTAAAGAGCAACAATCATATGAAAGATAATGGACACTACAAACCCTAAAACCAATTTCACAATCCAAATCTAAGTCCGTCTCAATTAAACTTACGTTATAGGTGACATCAGGCTTCTCCGACTGACTGAGCAGCGAGATACTGGAATCAGCCTCCGGCGGCAAAACGTCGACGAGAGCATTCGAGTGTCGATGCAATGCGACAGAAGCCGATGGCTTCAACAGCTCGCGATTAATAGTACTTAGAATCCTCACGTAGTAATTGGAGCCGGTCGTCGAGCCGACGATGCCGTTGTTTTGATCGACCATCTCCATGAACTGGCCGATGACAAGGGGCACCGACTGAATTCGCTTCACCTCCTCTTGCGCACGGAGGAGCTCGCGCTTCAGGTTCTTCTGCTCGTCTTTAACGTACTCCTCCTGTATATCAATGAACTCAAGCTGCCGTTGCAGGGATTTCAGGCGTCCGTACAGATCGTCCTCGTCGGAGGAAGAAGAGGATTGATCGGAATATCCTTGTAGGTCAGATCTTGTTGATGAGAATGACGGTGGTGGTTCTGATGAGGGTTTTGCGTCCATAATCATTGCCGCGCCCGCCATTGTAGTTTTATCCTTGTTGCTTCTTCTTCTTCTTCTTCTTCTTCGTTCTATTAAAAGCGCACACAGAGAGGATGGAGTGAGAAACAAGAAATAGAAGTCGACGGTGTTACTGCCTGAGCCGTTTTATGCTCATAGTTGCTATCCTTAACCATTAAAACGACCTCGTTTACTAACCACACAACCGACTCCACCGTTTTCATTTCTTTATTACTCATATAGGCAAGGGCAAAAATATAATTTTCTTCTTTTAAAAAACCAACAGAAATTTGGTATTCGAGGATAGGATATACTGTATATTTAGTTATCCCGATTTTAAAATCAGCCAAATTCTCTTAATCAGCCACACGAGCCATAGCTAATAAGCCAGCCATTATATGATTCCACCAGCATTTTTTCCTCCACATTTCATTTGTTAGAATACCCATATTCATTACAAATATAATAATCTACTAACCGCTAAAGTATCTATCAGTGGCTGTCACTTTGGAATCAACCGCAAATGTGATAACCAGTGGCTGACCTTATTTTTTAAAAAATCTATTCTTTTAAACCAGCATTTTAGGGTTTAGGGTTATTATTTGTAATGAATATGAGTATTCTAACAAATGACACGAGGTGAGAAAAAAATGCTGGTTTAAAAAAAATTGATTTTTAAAAAAATGGGCCAGCCACTGGTTATCGTATTTGCGGTTGGTTTCAAATTGGGCAGCCACTAATAGATAGTTAAGCGGTTGGTGTATTTATCTATTCTAAAAAGTGAAAATGGGGCCAGCCACAACCCCTCACATTTTTGGTTGGTTCCAAATGGGGCCAGCCATTGATAGATAGTTAAGCAGCTAGTTTATTTGTTTATTATAAAAAGTGAAAAATATGGCGACTAATAGATAGTTGAACAGCTGATGTATTTGTCTATTATAAAAATGAAAATGGGGCCAGCCACAACCCCTCACATTTGCGGTTGGATCATTACCCACACCGCACGTCTCGCTAACAAAGCACAGAGGGCTGTCGGGGAATGCTTTCCGTGCGATGAAGAATGGCCAATTGATGCACTTTGTATGGGGATTGATGGAGTAGCTTATTAAGCGAGTCGCTCACTGTAACCGGCCTATATATATATATATATATATATATATATATATATATATTCAAATTAACTATAAACTGATTATATAAAAATCAGAATGGTAATAAAATATTAGACCTAATTTGATTCAATTTTTAAAATTTTTGAATCTTAAAAATATTATATTGTACAAAACACACAATTTTATTTTTATAAAGTATTAAAAAGCTAAAACGAATACTTTTTTTAGGGGTTAAAATGGGGGGGCTAAGCCCAACAACATCAACAGAATCTAGCTCTAGCTACACCACATAATTGAGAAAAAAATAGATGACTGAAGCCAACGCCGAAAGCCAACGCCGACGACGTGTTAGTCTAGTGACATATATTCTCTTATTCAAGAAAGAGATTTCGAGTTTGAGCACATAGAAGTGCATTGATAGTTATTCATTAATATTAAGTCAGGTTTGGAATAAAGGTAGGTTTGAGGCTAACATGAGGGGAATCAAACACCCTCAAACCGAGACCCAACTCTAGACCCTTATTTGCCAACCAATCAGCACAAAAATTAGACTCTCTAAACACATGTCCCTAACTCTGGTTCAGCATTCTCCTACAACCTGCAATTAGCTCCCAATACAGATGAACCTTTAGAGTTTCCTTCAAAATTAAATCGACAACAGTCTTCGAATCAGATTCTAATTTCACCTTATAATTGAAGCATCTCTGCCATGAAAAGTTTAGCCCATAAAATATCGCCCACAACTCAGCTTTATCGTTGCTACAAATCCCAATATTTGCTTGAAAAACCACCAACCAAACACTGTAAGAGTTTGTAATCTACCTTACTACACTTACAATTCCATCCATATTTATCTTCACCCAATTGTCATACAGAGGAATCCACCTAATGAATTTATGGTGTTTTTCTTTAAATGCTCCCTGTTTCTAGAGGCTATATACCATTTCTCGAGCATCCATAATCACTTTCTCTATTGGCTTAGGAGGATAAATGAAAGTAGGCTAGACACCTAATGGATTTATGATATTTTTTGCCGCCATCTTAACTAACTATGCTTGGGGTTACTTGCCTATTAAAATCACGACACATCATCCAGATATATCATTTATCTCTCACTTTAGATGATGTGTCACGATCTTAGGTATCCAAATACATAAAAGCTTAGTCAATTAATATTCGAGACTCTTCTCCACTATAAACACTAATTAATTTACCACTTTCAAAAAAAGTATTCCTAATCTTACCCCGAACCCCAGGACTCTAACCCATGAGCCTTTAAAAAGCACTAAAATAGAAAGCATTTTTTAAGAAAAATCTCCCACAACCTATCTCATATTATTAGAACAATGTTGCATTAAAATATACCATTTACTACCTCTCTTCTTTAAACAAACTGTTGTAAATATGGTGGATGACCACCCATCTTCTTCCTATATAACCCCCTCTAACTTTAGGGCTTGTAACCCCCTCTATCCCTTGTAACCTATACCCATTTGTCTCTCCCTATTTAATCTTGTAAGCCTATAAAAGGAGGATTTCGGCCCCTTGAATAACACACAAGCAAGATAATATTTTCTTCTCCTATCTCTTCTACTTTTAATTTTTCTTACTTTTATAATACATTATCAGCACGAGGTTCTAACCAAGTTGTTTTAAGGTAATGATCCTACGTTTAGTGGGTATAGTTTTTTTTTTACTATGGTATTTTTTTTTTTCAAGAATAATTGTAGTCTTTTAAATTTTATACTGGTCATGAAAAATCCTCTCTTCCTGAAGCAACAGAGTGATTAAAAATAAAAATTAGAAGTTTTATTGTTCATGAGATTCTTCTCTTCCCGAAGCAAGAGAGACTTATAATAAAAAAAAAATGAAGTTTTTATAAATTTTTAACTCACCAAAAATGTAAGTCACGACTTCCCATTTTTTATTTGATGCGAATAATATGATTATATATTATTGTATATATATGTTGTTATTATTGTTATTAGTTTCGATAATAGGAGTCATACGATGAAGTTTGACATCAAATTAATTATAAAAAAATCTTATTATTCCAACATTGTCATTTATTTACTATTAAGCAGAAGATGTTTCCATGTTAATTATAATCTATATGTGACTCTCAGGCTATCTCTACCATCATTTTTATATGTTTTTTTTTTTTTTAAAATTTAATGTTACTCATATTATTGTGTTTATCATATATTAGAAATTCAAGAATGACGAATTTTATGAAGCTTGAGTTTGTTGCTCTTGATATTTCCGGGAAAAATTATTTATCTTGGATCCTTGATGCTGAAATCCATCTTACTGCTGTGAATCTTGGCAATACAATTCAAGAGAAAAATCAGGTATCCCAGAAGGATTGCGTTTCTTCGCCATCACCTTGATGAGGGCTTGAAAAATGAATATCTTACAGTAAAGGATCCACTTGTCATTTGGAAAAATTTAAAGGAAATATATGACCACCAAAGTGATTCTTCCTATAGCCCGTTATGATTGGATGCACTTAAGATTGCAGGATTTCAAAACAGTTGCAGAATATAATTTTGCACTTTTCAAAATCAGCTTTAAATTGCAATTATGTGGAGAGAAAATCAATAAAGAAAATATGTTGGAAAAAACATACTTCACATTTCACGCCTCGAATGTGCTCCTGCAGCAGCAATATCGAGAGCGTAGGTTTGCAAAATATTCTGAATTGATTTGATGTCCCAAATATATAACTCTAGAGGGGGTGAATAGGGTTTATGGCAAACTTTGGACAATTATTTCCAAATAAAATTTAGATTCAATTACTAACAGTAAAAGCAATAATATAAATGTAAGTAATTGAAATAGGAAAGGGAGAGAGAAAACAAACACAACAATTTTTACGTGGTTCGGACTCTGCCTACATCCACGTCTTAAGAACCCAGCTTAAGGATTCTCATAATCCACTAAGGATTACTCCTTCAAGGTGGATAAACTTTTACACAATCTTCTTTATCCCAGGTGGAAGACACTCACCTAAGCTCACAAAGAACTTTACAAATGTGCACACAAAGAACACTTAATACAATCTCAAGAGTAGGTGAAATACAATAAATACTTCAACAAGTTGGTTTGTACAATATGAAAGTTCAACTAATAGCCTCTCAAGTGATTAACAAGAATAGCTCAAGGATTTGTAAGAGAAAACTTTAAGTAATGAATGCTAACAATGAATGATTTTGACTAGAATATGTTCATTAGCAATAAATGAGAAGCTTACCTCTATTTATATCCATTTAGGTCTGAAAAGGCGGTTTGAAACAAGCTTGAACCTCATTGGAGAAGAGGAGAAGAGCATGCCACATTTAATGCCTCATTTGCCCAAATAAGTAAGAGCAGTTTTGTATTTGCAGAAGCTTTAGTCGACTAGACAATGAGTGTTAGTCGACTAGCCACTTAAAATTTCAAAGCATTTGAGTTCCCGGGCTCGATTAGTCGACTAGGCAAAAACTAGTTAGTCGACTAGCAACTTAAAATCAGTTTGGAAAAAAATCTCTGGGCATGATTAGTCGACTAGACTAAGGGGTTAGTCGACTAGCTCTTCTGCATTTCAAAATAATGGCTACTGAAGTACTTTTAGTCGACTGGACAAAAATGTTAGTCGACTAGAAGATTACTTAATCGACTACTCGAAGTGTTTAGTTGACTAGACTAATAATTTCTAGAAACTAGCTACTGGATCATGTTTAGTCGACTAGACTAAGTGGGTTAGTTGACTAGACATATTCTTAAGCTAATTACTTGATATTCTTAAGTCCAAATCAACTTGTAACATCTAAAGCAGTTAACTAAACATCCAAAAGCAGTTAACTAAACATCCAAAAGCATTTTTGACTAAGTTACAAAGCTTTTTACAAGTTTTCCAAGAGAATGAAAGCTAATGTAATATGAGAAAACTTTTTGTCTTGAGCTATGCAAGTTTAACCAATTGAGTTGTCTTACATATAACTCCTAAACATCTTGACTTCAAAGGTCTTCAAGGAATGACTTCAAGATGATTTGCATAAGCTTCATGATCCAATGAATTTGAGTATTTGCACAAGAGAAGCTTGGGATATGTTGATGAGCTCCAACAAGATATGTCTTTAATTCTATGGAGACAAAAACACTTAACCATTTGTTAGTAACTAAAGTAATGTTTCTTGATCATCAAAATGTGGTCAATTTTAGGGCTAACAGATTTCATGTCTTCTTGTGGCTTAACAAAATAATGAGTTGTTAATGAAAAATCACCAATTACGTCCGACTGGCTCTGCATCTATCCCTGAAGTGAATGTGGCATCATCTAACGGCTGTCGTCGTAATCGTAATCGTAGTCGTGGCCGTGGTCGTGGCCATGGGCATGGGCGAGGCCGTGGTCAAAATAATTATCGACCATAGGGAGGTCATAACAATACCACACAAAACCATCAGAAGTGGTCTAACAATGTAATAAGGCAAGACAAAGAAAAAAATCAGCCTCCTGTGAATTATGAAAATAAATGTTATAAGTGTGGTATGAAGGGGCATTGGTCGCGTACATGTTATACGGCTGACTGTGAACCAGCGACCTGAGGGATTTTGGAGGCCGTTCACTTTTGAATCATTGTGGATTGTGAATGATTTTTATCCGTCTCGATTTATCCTTCTCTATTATCCACATTTATCCTTCTCTATTATCCACTAAAGATTGGGTTTTTGAAAAAGGATAAAAGTTTGAGAAAAACTTGGAATCGCCACCTTATTTTTAAGGAATAAGGAAAGCATAAAAAAGAGTTTTATTTTCAATAAAACAACGACCCCATTTTTAAGGAAAAGCAAGTTTTTGAATCAAAGTAGGATTCGGGGGCTAGGTTATGAAGTGGGAAGGTTCCAAGGAACTCCTTGTAGGAACCCACCTCACCCTAATTAAAGGTCTCCTAATTAAGTTTGGACTTTATCAAAATCTCATAAAAGCAACCCTCTCATATCTAATCAACCAAGAAAATAGTATAGATAATACTAGATAATAGATAATAATAATAAAAAAGAATCAAAATCCTAAAGACCTTAGGAGACACAAAGTCATCCTAAGATTGGACTTGCGCCCTATTGACTGCCTACGTACCTTACCAATTTCTTGATAAGAATCAAAGTCCACGTAGTTCGATTACCTAGGACTCTCCTATTGTAATGAATTACATAATCGAAAGAATTTTATCTTATCTAGGACTTTAACTTCGAGAGTTTGAATTTGATCAAAACACTTTTTCATGAAGGATAGAATTTCATTCCACTTTGAATTCTTTCAAAATCACTTTTTAGAATCCTTCTCGAAGTAGATTCCTAAGTAAAATAGAACTCTATTCCTATTGTAATTCTTACAACAAAGAAGAGTCCTAAGTGGGGTCAAGCAACCCCCCTAATCCTAGAGTCTCTAGCTAGTCCTAAGTTAGTCTAAATACCTAAAATGCTAAAATCAAGCATGCTGGAATTTCTGAAAAATACATAAAAAATGCAATAAAGAATATAAACAATGCATGAAAAATGTCCTAAATGCAATCTAAGTTATATATGTGAACCTAGGCATGTTTCTAAGTTAATTTTGACCCTAAAAGATGATTTTTAATTCACTTTAAGGTTACTTTAAACCTTGGACAGATTTAAATGTAATCAAAAAGTGGATTTAAAACCCATAAAAATAATGAATAAAAAAGGTGTAAATGTCCTAATATGCAATCTAATATGATATACCAAAATAATCATGCATCATGCTTAAAAAACACCAATTTTTAACATAAGGGAAGGAACTTACCTTAGCTTGTTCCCTCGAACACAATTCATACGATATCTCAAGCATTAAACATAAAAATAAATGATATAAACAAACCTAAACATGTTCCTATACTAATTTAGCATACTCAAAACAAACTAACTATACTTGGATAAAAACCATAAATGCAGAAAATTTATATGCTAACCTATATGCAACTAACCTTTACTCCTAACCTTTGAATACCCAACTTAGGTACCCATCCCTAGCATGGTAATGGACATAGAAGAAGAATGAAGATGAAGAAGAAGAAGTATGCAAGAAAACTTAAAACCAACTCAATAATTATACTAACATTTTTTGCTTCCTTTTCCCTTGCTCCTAACTTCTTCTCTAACCTTCAAAGACTTTAAAAACATAGTTGAGGATGCTAAAGGACTAAATGTAGTACCTTAAGCTTCTACTCTTCAAGTTTGACTCTTTAAATGCCTTATGTGTTGTGCTAAAACTGATTTCAGGGCTCTCTATTAATAGGGAAGCTTCAAATTGATCAATGGTTCACATTGAATCTTTTAGGAATGATCCAAGGGCCACAAATCAGTCTTCAAAGGTCTTCAAGTTCGTCCTAGAGTCCCCAAGGCCGAGCTAGACACTCGGCAAAGTCCCAGGAATCAAAAAGACTGAAAAATAGCAGGCATAGGCTAATTTCTCGAGTGACCATCCACCTTGGGACAGTTGGCCTTCCCTTGGGGGATGATCATCAAGCCATCAGCCCAAATTTATCCTATATGGGCCTGTTTCAGCCCGTTTCGACTCGGTTTCAGCTTTTTTTCGGCTTTTTTCGCTCGTTTCAAGTCCAAATTCGACGATTCAAGCACCAAAACGATCGTGATTCGATTCTCCATGTTTTGAGAAGTATTTGAAGTAAAAATGCATTGAATAAAGTCAAATTTTTTGGGAAAAGTCCACTGATTAGTTTTAGGGCCTGCCGGGCCCAAATTAGGGTTTTGAAATCTGCTAACTAATCGCTCTCAAAATCATTTTTTTTTCCCGAAATAGGTTTTAAAATATTTTAAGAAAGTGTTTTGAAGCCTTTGAAGGCTTTGGTTTGATAAAAAGATCGAATCCCGGTCATTCCTGGTTGAAACCCTTATCTGAGCTTAAAATGGCCTTTTGAGCCTTAAAAGCCAAACATGAGCCTAGAGGCTCAACAGACCTTGCCACTAATCAACTTAGCTACCAAACATACCCTAAATATTCATGCCAAAGCTTCGAGACCACCCGAGACAAGATCGACAGTCATTCAGAGCTTTTGTGATTCAAAGGATAGTACTACCCTTCAAGTCACAAAAGGTCTTATTTCCAATCAAGCCTGGCTCAGAATGCCATGAATTTTAACAGGGATATTCTGAGACTCTCTAAAGACCAAATGCAAGAAGAATCGACTCAATCTGACCTAAAAACCTACATGCGATAATGACCTCTATCTAACTGCTCACAAGGGTAAAACTGGCAACTTTGGGTTTTAACACCCTATTTCACCTCTAATCACATGCAACCATTAATGATCATACTCATGGTCAAAAATGGATGTCTACACCGACCATTTTGTTAAACTTTACCAAGCCTCACTCAAGGAGAAAGGCAAAGAGAAAATAGAAACAAATTTAATTGATGGTGAAAATCCAGTGGATATTACTCATCTCAATGTTTCGGATTTTTTTGAAGATCCAAATGGCAAAATTGATCTCTTAATTGGTGATGAAAATGTCCACATCGATTAACATTTTTATTGTTTGGGATGTTAGATGCATTTTTTTAGTGTGTGTTTTTCTTTATTTATTTGAAAGCTATTATTAGTGTGTGTGTTAGCCTTATGGCTTCCACCTATATTTGTTAAATGATTTTGATGATAACAAACATTATGTTTTGATCTCTCATGTGTATATGAATACATTGTTGTATTGCACATGATAATATTGTTGTATTACATATGAATATATTGATATATTGCATATGAATATTTTGACGTTTATTCGTGTTTATTGCCAAACCTTTTTGAATGAATGTTTATTGTTTGACAATGTCATATTAGTTACTTGATTAACATTGTCATATTTATTTGATGTTTGTTTGGCTAACCTTATTGATTGATTGACATTATCCTATAGTTCTTGTATATCCATTTTGGTATATGTGTTTATAAGAATAGGATTCAAGTTGTCAATGAAGAAGGCTCAAGCCATCATGAAGATAAAGCTCTTGCACTTTATTGAACCCTATGTGAATATGGATATGTTGTATATTCACTAAGGACCATGAAGAGAGCCATTGCATTGATGCAATCCAAATGAAGCAAAGCTCAAGTATTGAAGATTTTGCTTTTGTTCTTGTGTGAGTGTTTAGGATTTATATTGTAAATCCCTCTATAGGATGAACTAATTGGCTCAATTGACTATGACTTAAAGACCATATGTTTTAACTTGGAAAATCACATTTTGGTCACAAAATTGATTCAAACTCATAATGGGCTTTATGGACTCAAAAGACAAAATGTTTTTGAAATGCTGAATTTTTGCTGACGAGAACTTTCAACTTAAAATGGGCATATCTCTTTCATCCGGACTCCGTTTTCGATGATCTTGGCGGCCACGGAAAGCTTGAGAAGTCTAGTTTTTGAATAACATTTTCAAATGTATTTTAAGCCTTCTAGTCGAATAATCAAGTGTGCCTAGTCGACTAATCGACCCCCTGCTCAATAACAGCTAGTTTTTAACACTCCAAACGGCTATATTTTGACCCCCAACGGCCATATATGTTTTGGAACCTATTTATACTCATTTTATGGGTCTTGAATCAACTAATGATCATATTCAATCATACACAAACTTAGTCTACATCATTCTTGTGTGATTTATTCACTTTGATTCATCATTCTCTCTTGAGCCATTGAATAGTTCTTAATCTTTGAGAGATATTAGTGAGAGCTTTATCATTGTACATCATCAACTCTTGAAGGAGCTATTCTTTGTACACTCTATTATTCATTTTGTAAACTTGTGAGATTGTAAGGGTTGTGAGAACTCTTGTGGGTGAGTGTCTTCAACCTTTGAAAGAAAACAACTTGTAAAGGTTTCTCCACCTTGAATGAGTGATTCATAGTGGATTGTGCAATCCTCAAGACGGGGCTCTTGAGGCGTGGACGTAGGCGGAGACCGAACCACGTTAACTCTTGTGTTTGAATCTCTCTTAACTCTTCTCTTGCATTTCAATTTATATGCTTGCTATATATTGTTGAGTTGTGATTCTTTCTTGCTCTCTCATTTCCAATTAAATTTGTTAACTTGTTTATATTCCGCTAACTTTAATTGGACCTAATTTTTTATTTGGTAATTATTTTGAAAAGTTTGCAATACCTCTACTCACCCCCCTTTAGAGGTATATATTTGGGCCAACAATGTGTTTTTTATTTACTGATTTGAAAGCTATTATTAGTGTGTGTATTATTTTCCTTTCTTAATTGAATAAAGTTAAAAAAAATGCATTTTATTTCTTCATATTTTATATTGAATTTATTTAATATATATATTTTTAAAGGTATGGATCTTAGTATTGGATCACTCGGTTCCAAGATAAATGGTGGAGAGATATATCTAGCAGATAGTGCTACTACTCATACAATCCTGGGATCAAAAATATTTTTCCTACATGACATTAGTTGAAGCTAATGTAAATACAATATCAGGTCCTGTAGACTTGGTTAATGGTTCCAGAAGAGCCACTATAATGTTACAATGTGGCACGATATTCCATATTAACGATGCTTTATATTTAGTCAAATCCTGAAGAAATCTGTTAAGTTTTAAAGATATACGTCGTAATGGATATCATATTGAGACCACATGTGAAAATAAGAAAGAATATTTATATATTACTCATATTGTTTCAAGCCAGAAGCTTGTAATGGAAAAATTGCCTGCTTTTTGTTCAGGATTGTATTATACAACTATAACAACAATTGAATTAAATATGGTGATGAGCCAGAGCTCTATAACCCAAACATTTTTATGCTTTGGCATGATAGACTTGTGCACCCAGGGTCAACAAAGATGAGGCGAATTATTGAAAATTCAGATGGACATCCATTAAAGAACCAGAAGATTCTTTTGTCTAGTGATTATTCAACTCATACAAAAATCCTTGTCGAATTCCCAACATTTTTGGAACGAATCCAAGGGGATATATGTGGGACTGAGGTGGAACATCAAATTGCTCATGTACACACACAGAATGGTTTAGCAGAAACCTTTATCAAACGACTCCAACTGATTGCTCGACCTTTGCTTATGAGGACAAAGTTACATATTTCTGCTTGGGGACATGTCATTCTACATGCTGTAGCATTGGTTCGCATTCGACCGACTGCTAATCACCAACAGTCACCATTTCAACTGGTACTCGGTCAAATTCCAGACATTTCTTATTTACGAGTGTTTGGATGCTCAGTACAAATTTCAATTGCACCTCTACAACACACAAAAATGGGCCCTCAACGTCGATTGGGAACATACATTGGTCTTAATTCATCATCAATCATCAGATATCTTGAACCTTTGACAGGTGACCTTTTTAGATCAAGATTTGCGGATTGCCATTTTGATGAGGTCTATTTCCCACCATTAGGGGGAGATAAGCTACCAAAAGAGGAATGGCGTGAAATTATTTGGAATGCATCATCCATATCTCATCTCGACCCGTGCACTACTCAATATGAAAATGAAGTACAGAGAATCACTCATCTTCAGAAAATTGCCAGCCAATTGCCTGATGTATTTATTGATACAACTAAAGTAACCAAATCCTATATATCAGCTACAAACACACCAGTAAGGATCAATATACCAATTGAAAAAACTACTGTTATGGTAGCTAATGAATCATCCATGACACGCCTGAAGCGTGGTCGACCCTTAGGTTCAAAAGATTTAATTCCCCGAAAGAGGAAAACAAAAGGGCAACAAAATACAAGTCTTAAAGAAAATAGCACTCCTGAAGAGGCTATTCCTACAATTTCTAAAATAATAACCCCCGAAGAGAAAAGTGTCATTGAAGTGACACATGCCCCTAACGAGGCAATAGTCCTGAAGAGATACATAATCATGAAGAGGCACAAGTAATTGCAAATGATGAAATTTCTATAAATTATGCATCCACAGGGGAATTGTGGGACCATACAGAAGTGGTTATTAATAATGTATTTTACATTGCAGTAGCCACATAAATTTTAAAAGATGATGATAATTATGAACCACGCAATGTCAATAAATGCCGCAATAGACATGATTGGTTAAAGTGGAAAGAAACAATCCAAGTAGAATTGGATTCTCTAGCAAAACGCAAAGTATTTGGGCTTGTAGTCCCAACACCCAATGATATGAAACCTGTAGGTTACAAATGGGAGTTTGTAAGAAAACATAATGATAAAAATGAAATTGCTAGATACAAAGCACGTATAGTGGCACAAGGTTTCTCATAAAGACCTGTGATTGATTATGAAGAAATGTATTCACCTGTGATGGATATTATTACGTTTCGATCTTTAATTAGTCTGTCAATCTCAAAAGGACTAGATATGCGTCTCATGGACGTAGTTACTGTATATTTGTATGGCATGCTAGAAAATGATATTTATATGAAAGTCCTTGAAGAATTTCAATTGCCTGAAGTAAATACATCACAACCACGAAATATGTACTCAATTAAGTTGAGACGATCATTATATAGATTAAAACAATATGGAAGAATGTGGTATACTCGTCTCAGTGAGTATTTGATCAAGGATGGGTATATTAACAATCTTATATGTCATTGTGTTTTTATAAAGAAATCAGAATTAGGATTTGCCATCCTTACAGTATATGTTGATGATATAAATTTATTTGGTACTCCTGAAAGCTCACAAAAGCGGCTAAATGTTTGAAGGATGAGTTTGAGATGAAAAACTTAGGAAAAACTAAATATTGTCTTGGCCTGCAAATTAAGCATAATTCTAATGGAATTCTCATACATCAGTCAACATATATTGAAAAGGTCTTGAAGCAATGTAACATGGATAAAGCATATTCATTAAGTTCTCCAACGGTTGTTAGATCCCTTGATACTAAGAAATATCATTTTCGTCCAAATGAAGAAAATGAAGCACTCATTGGTCCAGAAGTACCATATTTTAGTGCAATTGGTGCTTTGTTATACTTAGCACAGTGTACAAGGCCAAATATTGCATTTTCAGTTAATTTGTTGGCAAGATTCAGCTCTGCACCAACTCGACGACACTGGAATGGCGTGAAATATATCTTACATTACCTTCGCGGGACTACAGATTTGGGTTTATTTTATTCAAAGGAATCAACTCTAATAGGATATGCAGATTCTGGATACTTTTCTGATCCTCACAAGGCCCGCTCACAAACAGGGTATGTATTCACATGTTGCAATACTGCAATTTCTTGGCGATCGACCAAGCTGACTTTGATTGCCACTTCCTCTAATCATCCTGAGATAATTTCACTTCATGAAGCAAGCCGTGAATGTGTATGGTTAAGATCAGTAGTACAACACATTCGAAATGCATGTGTGTTATCTTTAATTACAAGCACTCAAACAACAATTTATGAAGATATTGTTGCATATATTGAACAAATCAAAGAATGATACATCAAAGGTGACAGAACCAAGCATATCTCACCAAAGTTTTTTTTTATTCACGAACTCCAGAAGAGTCATGAAATTGAAGTGAAACAAATAAGGTCCAGTGATAATGTTGCAAATTTATTTACCAAAGCTTTGCCATCATCAACATTCAAGAAATTGACATATGATATCGGGATGCGTCGTGTTTGTGATCAGTCAAGTTGATACTCATCAGGGGTAGTATTATTAAGTCTACTGCTTATCTGGACATATGCACATTGTACTCTTTTTCCTTCGTCCAGGTTTTGTCCCATTGAGTTTTACTGGCAAGGTTTTAACGAGGCAGTTTCTTTAGTGCGTCCAACATCACTCTAAGATATACAAAATGTTGTACTCCTTTTCCTTTGCTACATTTTTTCTCACATGATTTTTTTTCTAGCAAGGTTTTAATGAGTCACATTATCTTAGCATGGTGAATATCCAATGGGGAGTGTTGTAAATATGGTGGATGACCACCCATCTTCTTCCTATGTAACCCCCTCTAACTTTAAGGCTTGTAACCCCCTCTATCCCTTGTAACCTATACCCATTTGTCTCTCTATATTTAATCTTGTAAGCCTATAAAATGAGGACTTAGGCCCCTTGAATAACACACAAGCAAGACAAGATTTTCTTCTCCTATCTCTTCTACTTTTAGTTTTTCTTACTTTTATAATACAAACTAATTTTTCTTAGGACCTTTGTGTGTTATTTTTTTCTAAAATCACTTTTAAAGAATCATCTCTTTATAGTAATGTTCAAATCGTATATTTTACATAGCAAATTTTTATACTAGAAGTGATTATGAGAAAAGTTGGGGCACTCTATCTAGCTTTTGCTATAATCATTTATAGTATGAAAATTTTGCCGACCATTTCATCATTCTTCAAGTTATCTAAAAGTCATTATCACTCTATCTCTTAGACCAATTGGAATTTTGAACTCCAAAGTGATTTTAAGAAAAGCTAATGCAAATGGGCCCTTAATATAACAAACAATCATGCTATTATAAGGTACAAGGTGCACCTGTGTAGAGCTCATTGCAGGACAAATTTTGAAAAACCGACTAAACCGACCATCAAATTAGATGAACTACTTATAAATTTCATGTTCATCAAAAATCAAAATGATCCAACAGTTGATTTTTGAAAAAAATATGACAATAAAAAATTGTGGCTTTTTTGTTCTTTAAAATGTCACTAGTTTGTCCTTGTTGGATTTTTCATAAAACGTCCACTGAATCATTATGATTTTTAGTGAACATGAAATTCATAAGCAGTTCATCTAATCTAATGGTAAGTTTTTTAAACTTTGACCTACAATGAGCTTTACATAGGTTACCTTATGCAACGCGAAGTTGCGTAAGGTGCACCTTATAATAGCATGACTGATTGATATAACAAAATACACATTTTCTTGATAAATAGAAATGCAAACGAGTCGACTTATTAGCTACCTAAGCTCGGCTCGATCAAAAACTTGGTTACTCGAGTTTGATTTAATCCTGCTACAAGCAGCTTAGGGGGAAAAAAAAAAAAAGCTCAAACTTGAATTAGTTCGACTTGCTTAATATATACAAATCAATTTTGAGCTCAACTTAAGCTCAGATACTTCTCTTCGTGTGATTTTCATTTAGTTAAATTAATGTGAAAGTTTTACTTCCGAAACCTAATAAGTACTTTTTTATTGAGTTATTTGGACACCATTACTTTATATAAATTGTTGTCTCAAGTATTGACCCTAGAGGGGATGAATAGGGTCTACTAAACTTTTCCAATTCAAATTACCAAATAAAATTAAGTCCATTTCTAGAATGATGCTAGAACAAATAATGACAAGCAAAGACAAATAAGCAATAAAAATAGAGAGGTACGTGATAGAGGTTTGAACACAAGATATTAAAGTGGTCCGGCCTTCCTCGCCTACGTCCATGCTTTAAACACCGAGCTCAAAAATTTACAATCCACTATAGCAATCTACAATAAGGTTGAGAAGACCTTTATACTTCAAGATAATGAATCTCTTTTCCACAAGCTTGAAGTAGACTCACTACCTTAAAGCTTCCCAAAGCTTAATCCCAAACCCTTCTAGCCTGTATTACAAAGAATTTTGTGTACAAGAATGCTTCTTTACAACTTGAGTAGTACAAATTTGATCTCATGCTAAGCAGCTTTCAATGTAGAAACTAGTAAAGTTCAATGAGAAAACAAAAAATTGATTTAAAAGCTTAATAGTATTTGTTGTCCCAAGTAATATAACCTTAGATGAGGGTAAATAGGGTTTTGGCAAACTTTGAGCCAATATTACCAAATAAAATTTAGATCCAATTAATTTTGGAAATACACAAGTAAATAAAACTTAATTGGAAGAGAGTAGAGTAGGGAGATATCAAACACAAAATTTAACGTGGTTCAGTCTCCGCCCACATCCACGCCTCAAGAGAACTGCTTGAGGATTCAATCCATTATCACAAAGAAACTCCTTTCGGTGGAGAAACATTTACAAAGACAAGAGCTAGCAACTCTCCTTCACAAGCTTGGATTTGCTTCACAAACTCCAAACTTCAACAAAGGTTAAACACCACCCTTAACTCACAAGAAATAAATGATTTGGAGTGTGTTACAATAAATGCTTCAACAAGTTGATTCATACAGGTACAAGCTCAAACTAATAGCTTCTCAAGAGATTAACAAAGATGGCTCAAGAGTATATCACAAAGCAGCTTAAATAATGAATGTCCAAATGAATGCTCTTAACTTTTGTGGATTGATAGTCATAAATGAGAGCAAGAGATGTATTTATAATGCATTTGGTCTCAAATGACCGTTGCAATACTTACAAGTCAGATGGGAGAAAAGGGGAGCAGCAGAGGGCATTAAATGCACAACATTTTATTTAAGGAATTAGCCGTTTTGAGTTGCAGAAGGGAACTAGTCGTCTAAACCACAAAAGTAGTCGACTAAATAAATAAAATTCAAAGTGAATCAAAGTTCCCGAGCACGATTAATCGACTAGACTAAATGTGTTAGTAGACTAGTTTGATAAAATCAGTTATAAGGAATTTTCCATAATCGATTAGTCGACTAGATAAAAAGCTTTTGGTCAACTAGTTGATGTGCCTCTCAAAACATGGCTATTGCATCCTCGATTAGTCGACTAATTGAATAATTAGTCGACTAGTTTATTAGTTAGTCGACTAGTTTTATGATTCTCAAAACATGGCTACTGTATTCATAATTAGTCGACTAGATAGCTTGAATTAGTCAACTAGTTATGTCTAAAAGCTTATTAATCAAGAATCTTAAAGCTAAATCAACTTCCAACATTTAAACTAGTTAACTAAAGGTTCAAAAACTATTTTCGACAAAGTTCAAGCACATTACAACTATTCTATGTGATATGCCAATGCAATTAATATGAATGAAAAAGTTTTGTCATAAGCCATGCAAGATTAAACAATTGAGATGTCTTACATTTAATTCCTAATACATTAGAGACAAAAGCTTAGCTTCAAATTGATCTTCATAATGCATTTGTATGAGCATATACGCATCAAGAATTTCTTTGGGATATGTTGATGAGCTCCAACAAGATATATTCTTTGATTCTAAGGAGGCAAACACTTAGGCCCCATTTGGATCGGGGGAATGACCGCCTGGAATGGGAATGGATTCCATAAGGTCCCGTTTGGATGTCTTCTTGAGCACGGAATGGAATCAATCACATGGAATGACCCGGAATGAATTCCTCCTGATAGGCGGAATCTCATTGCCGGCAGGAGGGTCGGTAATGTGATTACCGACTGTGGGGCGGAATAAAAAAAGACGGAACTTACCCTCATCAAAACATGATACATAAAACAGATTTGTGAGAGGGTTTTTCATTTTCTCTCAAGCCAGCAGCCCCGACTGTGGAAGCCTTGACGTCGTCGACCCTCTGCTGCCGTCGAAGCTCACACCGACGTCGGAGCTCACACTACCCTCAAAAAAGACCACCGCAGTCCCTGCCATCAAAGCTCACGCCGACGTTGGACCCTAAAAAAAGACCACTGCAGTCCCTGCCGTCGAAGCTCACGCCGACGTCGGACCCTCAAAAAAGACCACTGCAGTCCCTGCCGTCGAAGCTCACGCCGTTGTCGTCCCTCCCACGCTGTCGACATCCTCTCACGTTGTCGTTGAAGCACTCTAACGCCGCCGTCTCTCTCTCTCTCTCTATATATGCACACATATAATATGAGTCAATGAAGATATGGGCTTATGGTTTTGTGGATTTACATGAAAATATCTTCCTCGGTGCAGGCATTTTCCTTTTTTTTTTTTTTTTTTTTTTTTGTGTATCCATACATGAAAATATCTTCTTGGTGTAGCAATGATGTTTTTATTTTTAATTTATTTTTATTTTTTTTTTTATAAAAAGTAAAATAAATTTGAAGTTGCTCAGAATTGCTTTAATTTAAGCCATTCATTTCCAAATAATGATGTTGTTCATGTGATATTTTGTGAGAATTAACAAAGGGGTAAAATTGGAAAATTACAGAAAATTTCATTCCATTCTTGTCATTGTCAAACTCAGGAAATGGAATGGACTGTCATTCCGACCCCTAATTCCAGTCAGTATCCAAACGCTTTATATAGAATAAATTTCTGATTCCATTCCATGCCAGCTGGGAATGGAATCGGGTTCCATTCCGACGTATTTGATTCCCCCGATCCAAACGGAGCCTTAACCAAGAGTTAGTGACTTAAGTAATGTTTGATTATCATCAAAATGTGGTCAACGAAGTTAACCTTAGGGCTAACTGTATTGAATGCTCTTGTAAGTATATCAATAAATGGACTAGATAGGTAACGTCCAAATGGTGGAAGAACAAATATAAATATGGCTTGAAGGCTATAGAACCAGTGGGGATCAAATCACTCTCATTTGTGGTTGAAAAGCATTAAATGCATATGAAAATACAGTTTCAAAGCATCTCGAGCGATCGAGGTTGAAGCTCGATCACTGGAACTAGTCATACGGACAAATTTTGGCTCAAAGAACACTCTCGGTCAATCGGGCATAACCCTCGATCGCTCGAGTGGAAAACAGAATCCATATCCATTTCTAGACACCTCTCGATCGCTCCAGTGGCACTTTGATTGATCAAGCTAGCACTACCTTGGTTGCTCGAGAATAAAATATATAAATTACAACATATATTTCAAATACTATGGAAAGGTTTGGCATATAATAATGATGCTAGAGCTTCCATATATCATCCTTGAGCTTTGCTTGAGTAGCCTTGGTCCTTTGAGAGATATAATTCCATTCATTTTTGCACTTGTACATAAGATAGCTTCATTAGATCATGAAGAGAGGTTTGTGATCACCAAAACAAATCCACAAGTATTATGGATTAGGGTAATTTCCCAAAATGAACCTATGTTTTCAATAAATTACTATTATAAACCCATGTGTTTGGGAATGACAAAACTAAACCTCCGTACAGTTTTTTGGACAATTATACCCTTCTAACGGTAATATTTTCAAAAAAATTTCAAAAATTTTCATGTAATACCCAAAATTACACATAATACCCAATTTTATTAAGAATACCAAATACCCATTTTTATATAGAATACCCATATTTCTACAGGATACCCAACATTTGCTTTACATAGAATACCCATTTTTGTGAAGAATACCCAATGAAATGATTACCGTCCGTACTAGTCAAACATCAACTTTTTGAAATCAAATCAAACCACTGACATGTCACATCAAACTTTTTCCACTTTAACGGAATACCCAAAATTACACAGAATACCCAATACCCATATTTTAACGGAATACCCATTTTTGTGAAGAATACCCAATTTTCAATTTTTAATAATATTTTATTCATCCCTTACATGTCAAATCAAATATTTAAAATATCTTCCACATGTCAAATCAAAATTTTAAAATATCTTCCCATTCCATACGTTCTATAGGATACCCATATTTGTACAGGATACCCAAATTTCGATTTTACAAAGAATACCCAAAAAAATAAAGAAGAATACCCAATATCCAGACTTTAACAGAATACCCATTTTTATGAAGAATACCCAATTGTCTATTTTTATTCATATCTGAGATGTCAAATCAAATCTTTTCAAAATCGTCCACATATCAAATCAAATCTTAAAATATCCCAATTGGTAAATACGTTATATAGGATACCCATATTTTTACAGGATACCCAAATTTCTATGTTACACAGAATACCCAAAAAATAAAGAAGAATACCCAATATCAATACTTTGCCGGAATACCCATTTCTTTTTTGCCATATGATTTTTTCAAAAATTACCCTTTCTTAATTTTGATAAATTAATATCTTAAAGGAGCTTACTTTATTTTTCATCTTTGTATTTGGGAATCATACCCTTCGGATGAATGAATTACCTTATGCTTGGGTGCATACATGAGGTAGAAGAGAAGATCACATTCTCCTCCCCCAACATCAGGTATATCCATGACTATTATTGACACTTGAATCTTCTTTTTATAGTATGATTTCCCCATGTATAAGTATGTTACATTCATGTGTGGATCATGTTTTCCCTATGTAGTTATGTTAGATTTATCGCTAGCCTTGTGTTTAGAAACTTAAAGGAGCTTACTTTATCTTTCATCTTTGTATTTGGGAATCATGCCCTTCGGATGATTCCCTAACCTTATGCTTGGGTGCATACATGAGGTATAAGAGAATATCACATTCTCCTCCCCCAACATCAGGTATATCCATTACTATTATTGACACTTGAATCTTCTTTTTATAGTATGATTTCCCCATGTATAAGTATGTTACATTCATGTGTGGATCATGCTTTCCCTATGTAGTTATGTTGGATTAATCGCTAACCTTGTGTTTAATACATTTCTTATGACAATATATGCAATACCATTACGAATTTTTTGGAATGAAATATAAAAATATAACCATGTTTGGATGTCATAACAAACAATATGTATGTTGGTTTCTTTGCTGCAGTAGGTATATCCATGTTTGTATTATACATTGAAATTCCATGTTTTGGCAGCTGGAGACATGTAAGGGTACGTAAGTTTGGTTCATTGAAACCATAGGTGTCATATTAGAAAAAGTGCAAATACCATCATCAATTTACAATTTGATTTGAAATGCCTTGTTGTGAAGCCAAAAATGCAGCCCAGTTGTGCATTGTGTATATATATACCAATAGAAGAAGAATTGAAAATGGGATGTCAAGTATTATTTTATTATACAGATTAACAGATTACCGTATATACCCGTGGATGATGGACTTACAAATTTTATTTTATTTTAATTTGTACTTTATGTGTATTCATCTAACTATCCAATGTGAAGACAGTATGATAATTTTGTTTTTTTTCAATATGCGTGTACGTAATATTGATCATTGTATCGAGTCCCACCTTCATCCATTAGTAGATGTGTTAACGAATACCACTATTACTCTATTTGTCTATGTAATGGATGTACTTTCGGATCCCATTGTGCACTTATATGCTTATTTGCATTGACGTTAACAGTAAAATTAGGAGGAACGTGTTTAATTCAAAATGGATGATGGTATGGCGGTTTTCATGATTCATTTTAATGGTCAGTTCGATGAAGGAACTGGTAATTTTTCATCATATGTTGGTGGGGAAACTCGCATATTTCGGGTACCGTACAATAGTGGTTTTGATGAATTTATTAGCAAGATTCATAATCGTATTGGGTCGACTATGAAAGCAACCAATCTAGTGATAAAATGTAAGGTGCCAACCGGTAGATACATGGATAATATCATGATTGATATTAGAGACGATGAAGACCTGCAAGGGATAATTGAATTGTTTAAGAACACCTCAATTTCATTGGGTGTCATTTATGTTTCAAAGTGCACTATCATTCAGGAAATCCACGCAGCGCAACCAATTCAACAAAGGTATTTAAGACAAATTTCAATGTCAATAAAATCTCCACATTGATGTATTTGTTATATATGGTCATGAGTACTTTCATATGTTTTAATTATGTTTACTGTGAAATTTATAAGTAGGAATCATATGTCCGTCGACAACGATGATATTGCGGTGAAGGACACAGATCAGGACAAAGTGTATTGTGACTTTCCTGTATGTGATAACGATATAGAGCTTGTAAATTTAAGTCAAGCATTGAGGTATATATTAACTTGCTCTTACCTTGACTTGCATTCAAAATAATCACCCTTTATTAAAAGGAAAAAAAAAAATTGTTCGAAATGATAAGAAAATTATAATCAAATGGAGAAACTATATCATCATTACAACATCTAAAATTGTTTAAACTAATTCCATTGTGCCAAAATTAACTCATACGTTGAGTTAATGGATGAGGACTTGTTTGTTATAATGAATTTGAGACCGTATAATTAACTCAACCAATGCGTAGTACCTAATTGTAACTCAACCAATGTATATTATCCTAATTGCTGTCCATAAAAAATAATCATTTCTTAACTCTTGTAGGCATACACCAGAAGCTTCTGATGACTTCCCTTCACATAACGAGGGTACTCCCATGCATTACTATCAAGTCGATGAAGAAGAAGTCAGCAACATATTGAAAACTCATATCGATGATCCTAATGTATGCTTCCCCCGAAGGTACAAGAGAATACTGTTTTCCCAATTCACTTTTTATTATTTATGCTTATGTAAGTTCTTCAATTGTGCAACTAATATCCTGTCTTATACGTTGGTCACGTTATTCACCCTCCCATCATTTGTTACATAAACAAATGATATGCTCGGTTTTTCAATAGTTAGTTCTCTTTCTTCTTGATCTTATATACATAGCACCCCTTAACTTGTGTTTAAAATTCTAAGTGAAAGTTATCAGTAGCTTTAGAAAAAGAAAATCTGTAGCATCTTTATAATATGGTATGCTCGTGAATTGTTATATCCATATTCCATTACGCATTGGTTATAACATATGGGAAAAAGGTAGAGACCCATGTCATGTATCTTGTTGAAATAAGTTTTGTTAATTTATCAAATAACTCATATGACATGAGCTATCCAATGACTAATTAAATGTGACTTTCAATCTGTTACAGGCCACGTTCGAATGTTCATGGCTTATCATTGTCGCATGCATCCCAAAATGAGGGCGCTGATCAAGACTTCCATCCTGAACATAAGTTTGAGCATTCAGTTAAAAGTATAAGGTGACAAGTAATGATGAAAAAACTGAGCCAAAATATTGAGGTTGTGCACATACCTGGTCACATTCAGTTACGCCTTTAAAGAAACGGGAGACATTTAAATTGGGATCGAAATGGCTGGACAAAATCAATGTCTGCAAATTTGCTAACATAATCAGTAAATGACTTTCAATAAATAGTACAATAACAGGGTGTTATTGTCCGATGGAACAACAAAGTGTGTAGTATATTTAAGAATCATATGGAATGAAGTTAATAATCATACCAAAATTGATAACGTAGGATATATGGGACCAGTTTGGGTGGATCAATGAATATGGAATTAGTTGCTAAAAGTTCAAACAATATATGACTTAACGAATGGTATGAAGTAACGTGTAGCATAATTAAAACATTAGAGGGGGGAAGTTGGGCCGACTACCATATGCTATGTGACCGAATAATTGATGATGCAAGTAAGTGGTAATAAATGCATAACATACCGAAACATAGCTGCTTAAAAACCAATTCTGAAATTTGCCTCGCTGCGGGCTTGCTTCCCGCTCCCTTAAAAGCCCCAAGTAAGCATCAACGATCTTGGTGTATTGATGAGAAATAAATAAAATATGTCAGGTTAATGGACAAAAAGAAATTTTGGTAGAAACATATCAATTATAGGTGAGCACGTCCTGACCTCGGTCGAGATCCAACGCTTGGACGAACTTCTTCGGCCATGAGAAACCAAGGGAGGAATGAACTTCAAGTCAATAAAGCTATTCCGATGCCCAATGGTACCTATCTTAGGTCTGCGTGAATTGCCTACAGAAGCTGCTAATTCTGCAATTGTTGATTTATGTTTATTATCCAACTCGAAAAAAATATGGGATTGTAGCCATTGAAGCTGTAGAAAAAAAAAAAAACAAATAAACAAAAAACAAAAAAAAAGACATGTTAGAGCGTATACATATTAACATGATTATTATCTAAAATTTAGTGAGTTCGCTTGATAGAAGGGGGGACCAGTTGTTTTTACCATCGTAGGATCAACATCATCATCACGTAGAAGTCCTGGTTGGGAAGGCGCTTTAAGGTTTCCTCTAGTAGTGGGGCCAGTCCAAGGAGAACGTAGAGCTTGTCCTCTACACCGCTTACGCGGATTCTTCCGCATGCGGGCAACCACATTGGATGAGGGGCAACGGATAGGACTTGATTCTTCTGGCAATGGATCATTACTATTAGGGATATCATCACCGCCAATAGGTAAGTCATGTTTGGCAGGACTTGAATGTTGAGGAGGACTGGGAATAGGAGGTTCAAACTGGGACTTAGTCGACTCCTCATATAAACGCATGAGAACATCATAGTCAACAAGCTGTTGACTCAATTTGGTCCGCAATGACTCGTTCTCTGTCATAAATAATTCGCACTGTTGACATTTAATATTCAACTCCTCACGCAGTGCGGCATGTTCCTGGAGGAGATGTTGGTAACTGCTTCTGCAAGAGTGATGAGGCGACTCAACACGGTCATCCTGATAGAACGATAATAAATTCAGTTAGTCAATTTACACAAAAAAAGTATAATAAAGGATATAGGTGTATATAAAAAAATGGGTGGTAGTACATAAAAAATTTTGATAATGGAAATGGTACCATTTCAGAGGGGGGGATCGGAGGTTCTGCATTGTCACTTGCGTCGACATTGAGATGGTCCTGTGTGAATTGGAAAAAATAAAATAAAATAAAATTCCTGATGCACAAGTATGTGATACTATATATTAAATGTATTGGGGAGAAATTGTAAATTCGAAACAAGATGGGAGTGTGTCGACCGCGGTTGTTTCATGTATGTGTGCATGAGGGGATGGAGGGGATTTGGAGCAGCTGGAATCACAATGGGGCCTTTTAAGTAACTCCTTGATGGCAGGCATCCTCTTCTCATTACTAAAAGGTTGCAACCTCACCAAAATCTAGGCAAAGTAAAACAATACTATTATGCATCAATAGTAGGCTATGTTATATTAGTAGGCTATGGTATATTAGGGCAAATTGAAAAGATAGTGAATATTGGTAAAAAGTATGAAAAAGCTGGACCTCATCGTCATCAGAGACGGTTAGTAAAGAGTTGGCTATTGCAGTAGTCACGCTTGTACTACTCCATGTAAATAATCGAGGCCACTGTGGAGGGGGACGTTGGATGACCATAGTGTGTTCCAATACCCATAACTGGAAGGGGAACATCAAATAATTATACCATACGCATAAGAAAGCATCACATTATGCCAAATTTGGAGAAATATATAAAAGAGTAAATATATTAAAGAAATTTATACTTGTAAGAGTGGACTGCATCCTTTGATGCTAACTTCAGTGACCCGATTATTATGTTTCAAAGTTGAACCGGCTTGCTTGATGCCGTCAACCAAAAAGTCATATACAGCCCCACCCCAACAAAAATCATTCAAATGATTTAAATCATCTAGAAGTTTAAAGAAGTGTCCATGAAACCCTGTACCAGTCAACGGGAAAAGGAAAGTTGAAAACGCATAGGCAATGTAAACTCGACACATATCATCAACCAACTCAACCTTTTCGAACAACTCATTGAGTAGCTTTATCCGTCTAGGTTTCCCCGGAAAATACATGTCCAAAAGGTCATGTACTCTAGATTTCCCGAGGTCCTCCTTAACACGAATTTCAGATCCAATAGAGCGCAAACCCAATAAGTAAGAAACATCTATCGGGGTGAACGGAACGAATGTATTAGCAAACTGAAACCCCACTGAATCGATATTCCAACCTGAAATTAATGATTGGAGAAGGTTCGAGTTTGGTTCACATGATGGTAGCTCCAATATGAATGAGAAAGGAGTCGTTTTGATAAGATTGAGATGCTCTTCAGAAAGTCTTTTAGTTTTATCCCGCAACTTTTTAAAGGAGCATATGTGCCTGACCCGAACCTGGAACAAAAAAAAACCGCACCTTCCATACAAAAAAAAAACATATATATATATATATATATATATATATAAAAATATATATATATATATATATATATATATACAAGTAAAATAGGTAGCAAACTAACATGAAGTATCGAAATATCACCTTATTACAACCCATTTTATCAATAGCATACGTAGGGGTACTTCGCACCATGTCGAGTGCAGAGCTGTGGTGGAAACTATAGTCAGGTTAGTATCGACCATAATAAAGCAAATGAGGTAATTTTATAAACAAATATATCCAAGAGAATAGCTTACAACGGGACATGAATCGCATCGCATCAGTATGATAAATTTCTTGTATTGCACTCTTCATATAATATTCAGCAATAACATTGTAAAACAATTGATTGACATAATCATACGATAAAAAAGTTCAGAGGTTAAGGGATACAAGTGTGCAACTGTGTAAAGAGTAGCGCATGTATAGGAATGAATTATTTAAACAGTTGGTATATGACATAATTTAAGTACACAACATAAAAGATGTATTTAATACAAATACATGAACATATATAACTAATCGGACTTCAATAATTACATCAGTCAAAGTTAAATGTTATAGGGGAATGTACGGGTAGTCTTAATGGGAATGGCGTCAACATATATATGACAAATCCATTCAAAATACAACAAATGTGCTATGCTTCCCCCGAAGGTGGTGTATATCAATCCATCACGTAAGATTTATTGACTATACGATGGACTCCATTGGGTGGTATATTAAATTCGGTGGACTGAATGTAATATGAAGTTTCTAGACGTATAACATTCGCGTGAGTAGGCCAATGATTGTGCACATAATGCTTCAATTCCACGGATTCTTCTGCCACTACCATTCATCAAAGGGAACGGAACGTTCGGTTTTTCTTCATGGTTGCATAAATTTCAATAAACCGAACGAGCATAACTAAACCACCAACATTATCTTCTCAACAACCGAACGTTCCGAAAAGGTGGACATAAGACTTAATAAATCTGCTTGATTCAAAGAAAACATCTGTCAGAAGAAAATTGAATGTCTCTATATAGTACACAATTTCAAATATATATATATATATATATATATATATATATATATATATATATATCCCGCACAAAGTTGAGGATAACTTGCAACAAGACTATTTTTTAAAACTTTCTGAAATAAACAGTGTACGATAGCATTCACATCCCAAAAATAGATGCCTAACTGCATCAGGTGTAATTAATATAACAATTAACTACTATGCAACCTTTACCCATTAGAACAACATAATACTGTCTGTAGCCATGCCACTCGCGCATTATAAAAAAATTGAAAGAACTACATGACCGAACATAAGACCAATTCAACATTAAAGTAACTATTCAATCAATGTATTCAAATGTACGTAGTTGTGGGAATATGTAAATAAGCATTAACCACATTATGGAAAATCCATCATACATATTACCGGTTGACCTTCCCTTTTGGTAGGGGGATCAAGTTCTTCAATTGGGTGTTTGATATTAATATTTACCATTGATAGGAAGATATTATGAATATGGAGAGCAATTTGATTGTACTGCAATGATACATAGAACCATACAAACAAAAAACAAAAAATTATCTAAAGAATATGGATCAAACCAAAATCAAGAGACACTATTCTTGGTAGATTGCAGCATCTCCATTAATGTACAATATTGGGTTTGTGACTAACCACACTCGCATGTGGATAGAAAAAAAGAGATTGTAATGCCCTAAAATGAAAGAGGCCATCTAGTGGGACGAACAAAAAGTAAATATTAGCCCACGTAATAGACAAAACCGAACCCCCCCATTGAATCAAATTATACACGGAAATATAGCTAATGTTTCAAACAAACTGTTTCCATTTCATTATTTTCTTTAGCTAAGTACAAGTTTATAAAGGAAAGACAAAAAGAAGATAAACACACTGCTTGAGCAGTAGTTATCAAGTAAGCCTAATTGCATGTTGATATGAAATAGAAATTTCCAGTAATGATAGAAGAATAATTTCCAAACCAACATAACTACATATAATTATAGGAAGCCATAAAAAAGGAGATTAATACAATACACCCTAACTCTGGTTTCGTTGAAGGAAGTTTATGTATTTCTTGAAACCAAACCACTTATACATACGATTCAATATTTCCTTTAAAGAACAGTAGTCGTCGTAATTACCATTACATTAACCGTCAAGAACACATGCAACATTGTTGAACAATACCCGCCGAACATAAATATGTTTCATTGCTAAATAAATTCAAAGTAATTGTATAGAGTTTGATAAGGTTCTGCAAAATCAGCATATATGAAGATTCATTGTGGTCCCAAATATAACAACATTAAATTCTTATTAGCTTGACACTCAAATCTTATACTTTTACTTCTAAGAGTGCATCTAGGCCTATGTACATATGTGAAGCCAATAACAATAGTTTCATATCCAATGAAACGATAAACAAATTTACTTTGGCATTCCCCTGTTTTAAGTTCAACTACTACAACTTATCTTATTCGAATACTCTAAAATATTAATATTCTTCCATATTTTGAAAACATTTAGACATTGAAGTTTTTAAGACAATGCCAATGTTCTATTCAAATCAAATTGATGCACGAGTCTTTCTTTATTCGTCCCCTTTACAATAGCCAGAAGTTCATGGATTCAAACTAACAAAACATCATAAGTGAAAAGATGGTTACAAGCAATTCTAAGGGAAAAGTTTCTTAAACCAACAGATTTTAAAATATGAACAGTATAAGCACCAAATCTAACATGCATGAGCAGTTCAACTGTTAGTTTTGCTCTCTCTCTATCCCTCTTATATATATTTCTCTCTCACCCAATTTTTCAATCAATATAAACAATCAAATGTTCATGCAAACCCAGTAGGTTAGAGAAGTTAATATACAAATTATGCATAGCCCAATTCAAGGGAGCCAAGACGGCCCGAATTAAATAAATTTACTACCCTCAAGCATGATACAGTGGAACCATTTAATCTATGTGGACATCGACATGAACCCTTAATTCATTGCCAAATCCACACATCATATCAATGCTTTATAACACCATCAATATTGCTACCCACGAGGCAAAAAGCAGCACCCATCAAGTGTTGGGCACAAGCTATATATACATGCCTGTGTGTTCAAAAGAAACATATACTTTACTAAAGAGGAAGAAATATACTTGCCCAACGTGCCTTTTACAATAATCACATTATTATATTGAAAGGGGGCATTATGCATATCATATCTCAAAGGAGACAGGACAGACTTAATTTACTAATTTACTACCCTACTTAATTTCAATGGAACCATTTACTCTCTGTGGACATCAAAATGAACCCTTAATTAATTGCCAAATCCATAAATAATGTCAGTGCTTTATAACACCCTCAATATTCCTACACACAAGGCAGAAGGTGCAACACACATAAAGTGTTGGGCAGAAGCTATATATACGTGTGAGTGTGTGTGTGTGTTATTTGATTTTTTCATAAGAAAACAAAACTTTACTATAGAGGAAGAAAGATACAAGCCCGAAATGCCTTTTACAATAAAATCATTCAAGCATTGAAAGGGAAAGTGAGGAAAAAAAATTTAATCTAACATGTTATTGGCTTTATTGCAGTCAAATAAAAGAGAGGGGAAGCCTAAGTACTTACCCAAACAAGGAATACAGTTGGATAATCCATCTATATGTGTACATATATACGTATATATGTGAGTGTGTTTGTGTTGTTTCAATAAAGTATCAAAAATATCAAACAAAAGTTGGATGTTACCGGAATTAGAAGACGGACGGACTCAAAAATACAGCGCTTTTGTCGCCTTAGGGCTTATTTCCTCGCCGACACTCACTCACCCTCACAATCACAAGTGCGCTTTGAATAATGGGTTCAAATGACTCCTGTTCACACTCAACAGATAAAGGACCTTGGTAGGGACCTTAGGGTATCTTAGAGAACCTATAAAATGGATTCAGTTGAGAACGGTGGTTGATGGAAGGATAAAGGTCTCGGCTTTACTGAATATAGCGCCGGAAAGAGAAAGGTCTCGCCTTTACTCAATCTACCGACGGGAACCCTGAAAAATAAGGAAGGAGAAAGGTCTCGCCTTTGCTCCGGTTCAAGTCCTAAATCCCCACCCACATTCACCACTCGGCAGCAGAAGATTGGATTCTGCCCTCGAAAGCCTCTCGGCCAGTTCAATAATGGGTGTGGTAGAGCAGCGAGCTGGAACGCAGGCGTTTCTTCCGGTGAGTTCGACGAGATGCCGTGAATTCCGGTGTCTTCGACGAGGTGCTGTGAGTGAGAGAGAGAGAGAGAGAGAGAGGGGGAGAGAAGAGTGAGTCGGAGAGAGATATAAATCGTTTGGGATGTCAAGTACGGTTTTTATTTTATTTATTTAATTAAATAAAATCTTATTTTTAATTGATTTGACCAAGGCAGACATGTAATCATTGGATTTTAAAAGTTTGATTTGACATCATTTAATGTGTAATTGGGTATCCTTAATAAAATTGGGTATTATTCCCAAAATTGGGTATTGGGTATTCTTCGTAAAATTGGGTATTCTTATATTATATGGGTATTTGACCGTTGGAAGCTGTTCGAAGGGTATTATGGTCCAAAAAAATTAGTTTTGTCATTTCCAAACACATGGGTTTATATAGGTAATTTATTGAAAACAAAGGTTTATTTTGGGAAATTACCCTATGGATTAAACCATAAGGCTAACATAATTAATGTATCAGACTTATCCTTAAATATCAAAAGAATCTTAACTCAAAAATAAGTGGTGCAGCAATAAAGAAAGAAGAAGTAGCTTTTCGAATAGCAATAGTTCTCGACTTGCTACAAGCCTACAAACGTGAAGAAGTAGGCTTCAATTCTCTTCGAGTCCTAACCACAGCTTTTCAAGCGTCACAGTGGAAAACTCTATAGAAACCAAAACTGAACCCAATTACATGTGTTACCCTGACTCACACCAAAATAAAAGGAATTCTTGGGTGAGTTTATAACCCTTGGGTAATCCTTCCATTGTTGGCTAGTCTATTGTGCTAGAACGTAACTCTAGAAGGACTGGGTTACCATTACAAATGGTATTATAACTGACTTTTTTTACATCACGAGCTTGCTCACTAGTTTAATTACTAACTTAACCGTTAACAAGTCTACTTACGAGTTTAATTACAACCTTGTTTATGAACCCTTAACAAGTCTATTCACAAGCTTAAACTCGACTTCATTAATAATCGATGAAATTAACTTGAATGTGTTCTTACTAAATTTGTTCAATACTTATTTATGATTGGTTCGATTCATTTATAGTCCTAAATATAAGTAAGAATATAGTAGCGCATTAATTGGCATGCACTAGGCTCATCCTTAGAGCTATAAGATCGATAAATCAAGTCATTCAAATTTTGTTTGAGGTTAATTCATTCAAGTTTAATTTACATTACCCAAATTCAAATCTTATTTTATTCAAGTTTGATTCGAGACCAGTTTGAGAAAATACTTGTTTGAGTTTCCACAAGCCAAATTAAATATATATATATATATATATATATATATATACAGAAATTCTGAGGTAAGGCCGGCCTTAGTTTTAAA